>JAJIBD010009513.1:0-79120 GCA_021461705.1 Cryptotis parvus
AAAATGAATAAATGACCATTAAAGAATATAATCATATCTTTATTCACTTGTGTCACTTGTCTTCCTGTTGTTCATCGATTTGCTCGAGTGGGCACCAGTAACATCTCTATACATCCTGTCACATACTAGTGTAGCCCAAGGGTATCTGCTTGCTCCAGGAACACGAAGAGCCTCAGACCATTCCTTCAAGTCATGGGAATAAGGTCTATAATTGTTACTGGTTTTTGGCATATCAAGTACGACATGGGTAGCTTGCCAGGCTCTGCCACGTAAGTGGTATACTCTGTCTATAAATAAATACTGGAAGGATCTACTTTGAAACCTAACAATTGGTAGTTATTTATTCTTGGGTTGGGGCCGTCCGCAGGGTTTGGGGAACTCTGTACTGCTGCACATGCAACCCAGTGGCCGCATGCAAGCACCCTGAGTGGACGTTCTCTTGACCAGGTTACAGGACATTTCTGCCTTTTATTTAAGGTTCCTAAATTTTGCAAAGTAGATCACTAATTTCTAAACATGTCACTTTTTTTTGCAAGAGAAAATATTTAAAAGTATTAAGAAAAAGATTGACCACAGAATTCTCTCATGCCATCTTTTTCCTTAGGAGAGACACATTTATCATAACTATGGGACTGGAACAATAGAAAGCGGGTAGGGCTGTCTTTCCTTGCATGCAGCTGACCTTTGTTCGATCTCCAGCATCCCATCTGGTCCCCCGAGCACCAGGAGTAATTCCTAAGTACAGAGCCAGGAGTAACCCCCTAAGCATTGCCAGTTGTGACCCAAAAAAGCAAAAAAAAAATATGAGCTAGGAATTGCTTTAGGTATTTGAGATACATCAGAAAACAAAATATAGGAAGTCCTCTGTATTATTATGTAACTAATTTCCTAGCAGGCTGACTTTAGCTTTTTCCCAGGTATGTAACCAAAAGGTACTTGACTGTTTTGTTTTCCTCTCTTGTATTCTTGAGTTCAGAGTCATAAATCTAGTCTCCCTATAACTAGAGCTGCATCTATCCCCAAAACACAAAAACATTAATTAGAAAGTTCTATACATACTCATACTCATCTCTGTACTTAGTACTATAGCCAAGATATGGAAACAGTCCAAATGCCCAACTACAAATGAATGAATCAAAAAGTTGTGTTGTACATACACAATGGAATACTATGCAGCACTAAAATATCCATGTAATTTGAACCAACATAGATGAAACTAGAGTCTATACTACTGAATGAAATCCGACAAATGAAAGGGACAGATACAGAATGCTCTCTTTTATATGTGGCTCTTGATGTACACAATTGATCTCCCCCTACAGAAGCAAGGGGAGAAGAAGGAATTGGGCTACCTCGGGAGGGAGATGTCTGGTGATGAGTATGGTGTTGAAGCTATGTCTATGAGAAACCAGTAATGGTATTGTAGACAAAGCCAGAAAAAAAGTTAAATTTTAAAAAAATAAAGTAGCGCTGGTATACCGAATAGTTTAGAGGCAAGAAGACTAAGACCGCAACAGTGATCCATGTCACTAAATCAGTACTTAGTGGACTATCATGGACATGCCCTCGAGGCTTTGGGTATCTGTGTGATATTTGTGGAATCTAAAAATCCCAGGAAATGTATGCCGAATGAATGCTGTAAGATGATGTTGTGTTAAGGAAAACACATCATTACAGAGTAATCATTGAGGTTATCCCTTCTCTAAAATTAAAGCACAATCACAGCATGGATCCACATTTTTTTTTTCTTTTGGGTCACACCCAGCAATGCTCAGGAATTACTCCTGGTCGAGCTCAAGAGACCATATGGGATGCCAGGGATTGAACCCAGGTTGGCTGCTTGCAAGGCAAACGCCCTACCCGCTGTTCTCTCTCTCCAGTCCAGCATGGATCCACCTTGAGGATCATAGATACCAGGCCTATTTTTTTAGTGGTAGGCTGTTAGAATACTTTTTTTTCTCTAGGGAATTTTTTGGTTTTGTTTGGGGAAAATAAGTTCTATACACACTGACTATGGGACACATCCCACTCAGGAAAATGTCCATCTAATCTTCTGGGATAGTTTTTTGTATTTTCTGTGGGGTGGGGATTGTTTTGTTTAGGGGCCTCACCCAGCTATGCTCAGGGTTACTCCCGGCGCTGCTGAACTGAGTTACTCTCAGTCGAGTTCAGAGAACCAGATAGGGTGCTGGTGATTAAACCCAGGTCGGCCAAGTGGAAGGAAAGTGCTGTACTAGTTCTCCCAGTTTTTATAAACTTTTTATTGTTGTTATTTGGACACCGTTGGCAGTGTTCAGGGTTTTTTCCTGGCTCTGTACTCAGGGATTACTCCTGGCAGGGCTTGGGGGACAATATGGGGCACAGGGGATCAAACCTGTGTCAGTTGTGTGCAAGGCAAGTACCCTTCCCGCTATACTGTTACTGCGGCCTGGTTGGTATAATTATTTTCTGGGAATAACTATTAGCTCTAGCTGCCAGCTTCTTCTTCAGTCATGGCTGAGAAGTGACTCTTTGAAAGAGAGTCTCTTCTTCAGTTGCTGCCGATAGGTAATATCACATCAATCTGAATCAGAGAATCATCAGTTCCACCGAGTGAGTCTCCAGAGGTCAAATTCTGCAGGACTTAAAACTTAGAAGAGGGGCCGGAGCGATAGCCCAGCAGGTAGGGCGTTAGCCTTTTGCACGCGGCTGGCCTGTGCCGGCCCAGGTTCGATCCCCCGGCATCCCATGTGGTCCCCAAGCACTGCCAGGAGTGATTCCTGGGTGCAGAGCCAGGAGTAACCCCTGAGCGTCACCGGGTGTGACCCAAAAAGCAAAAAAAAAAAAAAAAAAAAAAAAAACTTAGAAGAGACACGGGGGTGGAAAAAAATTAGAAGAGAGTGGGGCTACTGTGATAGCACAATAGCTAGATCACTTGACTTGCACTGGGTCAATCCCCATATGGTGCTAAGAGCTGGCTGTGGCCCAAAAACAAAAGATTTGGAAGGAAGCAAGCAGGTATGTTACTAAATTTGAAGACATGGAGGTACACATAGGTCATGATTATTGGTATTTTATACTCTACAGTGCTAATTTCTCAGTGTGTCTTCCAGGTCTGCTCTACAGAGTTTGCACAAGGCTTGTGAAGTGGCCAGGATGCATAACTACTACCCTGGCAGCCTGTTTCTCACCTGGGTGAGTTACTACGAGAGCCACATCAACTCAGATCAGTCTTCAGTTAACGAGTGGAATGCAATGCAGGACGTGCAGTCCCACCGGCCTGACTCTCCGGCTCTCTTCACAGACATGTAAGTCGCTTTAATGTGGACTTGTAGAGATTGTCTTCCCTATTGTGTCCTAAGGAGTTGGAAGAGTCACATTCTTCACTAATCTCTCTTCTTGAGCTCACCCACTGATAACAGTTATTGTCTACATACCAGGTAAGTGCCCACATAAGGAAACTTGTCTTTAATGTTGTCTACAAAGGCTGAAACAGTTTCTTTCCTGGACACTTTGACATCTGCATAGTTAGCATCTGTCCTACCAGAGCCGGGGGATGTAGCTCATGGGAGAGCACTTGCCTTGCATGTATGAGTGAGGTCATAGGTTCCATCCTTGGTGCCCCACACACCAGAGAACTGTTATATAAAGTCCAATCAGCTCAAGTTTTGTTCTATTTGAATCTTAAGGATTTCAACCAAGTGCTCAGGAAGAGACTCAAAGAGACTCCCAACAGCTCCAAGAGTGACCCCTGACTCAATACCTCTGAGAATCAAACAAAAGAAAAATAGTGAAGAAGTTGGGCTGGGGACTAGAGAGATGGTACAGCAAGTAAGGCATTTGTCTTGCAGGTGGCCAAGCTGGGCTCAATTCCTGGTACCACATATGGTCCCCCAAGCCTGCCAGGAGTGATCCTGAGCCCAGAGCCAGATGTAAGCCTGGAGCACTGCTGGATGTGACACCTCCACCCTCATCACTGGGTGTGACACCTTGACCCCATGACCCCCCCAAAAAATGGCACAACCCAAATTTGATCCCCAGCATTGCAGTGAAAGACCCACTGCCGCCCCCCACCCTCCCAAATTTTATTCTTGGTCTAGCACTGTGGCACGGTGATAGGACCCAGGCCTCGTGTTACACAAAACCTCAGCCCTGCCTTGCTATGACCCCACAACTGACAGGTATAGCCATCACAACCTTTTAAAAAATAATAAATGGGTCAGATGATAATATAGCAAGTTTGCCCTGCATACAGCCTATCTGAGTTCTGTTGCCTGCACCCCATCTTATCCCCTGAGCCCACCAGGAGCGATTCCTGAGTCCAGAGGCAGGGAGTAGGTCCTGAGCACGGCTGGGTGTAGCCCCCCAAGCCCTAAATGAGTGAATAATGAAACAATAGCATTTTAATTTTAGTCAGGACAGGTGGAAAGGGAAACGGCCAAGAGGAAATGACACAGGTATTAGCTGTATTCTGCATGGTTATGAGAAACAGAGCCCAGGTTGTCGAGCCCCAAGGTTGCGGGGTCAGCGCATCCATCTTTGAAGATTCCAGTGCTATTTTTGTAGCAAGTGATAAGGCTGTAGGCAGCAAGGGTAGGCAGGATGCCTAAAGGCTTATTAAGTCCATTTCCAACTCCAAATAAGGTGCTAGGGAGCAGATAACTTTCTTGAGTAGGAAGGAAAGATGAGACTGAAGGTGCTTTCTGACAGTCTCACTCAAGTTCTTCCTTACGAAATAATACTTTCAGAGAGAAGCATCCAGTTCCAGCAGGTTAATCTGTCTAGTAATTGGAGAGTCAGCTACATCGTTTGTGTTCATATCAAAATTCCAAGGATGATTTTATTTTCATAAAGAATCTAAAGACTAAGGGGCAGGGTGCAATATAATCCCGCAGGTAGGATGTTTGTCTGAACTGAGAGTTCTGGTTCTCCTCCCAGAGTATGTAATCATTGGCATAGCATTTGACCGATCAGCTATTTATTTCTTCTATCTATAAAATGGAGTAACATTTTCAGAGATAAAGAGCTTTCATGGAAAGGAAAGCATTTTGGATTAAAGTACTCTCGGTAGTTAATCTCTGAAACTATTTTAGAAAAGAATTTCCCTCACTGAAGAAGTTGGAAAGCATTCTTCCCCCTTTGCGTTTTCTAGAACTATAGCAGTAAGTAAATAAGTCAGTACAAGGTAGCATTTTATGCTATAGAAGACCCAGTTCCTTTATCAGTCATGTCGTTGTTCTTTTTTTTTTTTTTTTTTTTTTGGGTCACGCCCGGGCGATGCTCAGGGGTTACTCCTGGCTCTGCACTCAGGAATCACTCCCGCTGCCAGGGGGGGACCATATGGGATGCCAGGGATCGAACCAGGTCCGGCACCAGCCAGCCTCGTGCAAGGCAAATGCCCTACCACTGGGCTATCGCCTCGCCCCCAGTCATGTCATTGTTCTACACAGCAGCTCATACTGTAGGTCAGCTAGTGGTACTTAAAAATAGTAGATGGGAAATTAGAGATATGGTTCTTGGGGCCAGAAAGATAGTCCAGTGGGTAGGGCATTTGCCTTGCACGAGGCCAGCCCATGCCGGCCCGGGTTCGATCCCCGGATCCATCCATATGGTCCCCCCAGTACCGCCAGGAGAAACCCCTGAGCATTGCCGGGTGTGACCCAAAAAAGCAAAAAAAAAAAAGAGAGAGAGAGAGAGAGAGAGAGAGATATGATTCTCCATTGAGGTATTATACTCAGTGTGTAAGGCTCTAGGTTCAATCCCTGACATCTCCCAAAAAAAAAAAAAAATCTTTTCTAAGAAAAATAATCACCATTTCTCTCTTCTCAGACCAACAGAACGTGAGCGAACAGAAAGGCTAATTAAAACCAAATTAAGGGAAATCATGATGCAGAAAGACCTGGAGAATATCACATCCAAAGAGGTAAGAGACCTGAGTCCTCATTGTACCAAGGTGTGGAGCTGGAAATCGTGATAGGAAGTTCAGGGGAGCTTCACACCACTTAACACAATATGTTATCTTGCTCTTTAGATTCGAACTGAGCTGGAAATGCAAATGGTGTGCAACTTGCGAGAATTCAAGGAGTTTATAGATAACGAAATGATAGTGATTCTTGGTCAAATGGATAGCCCTACACAGATATTCGAACATGTATTCTTGGTAAGTTTCGAGACCACTCTTAAGTGGTGACTGATGCCACTCATGGGGCAGTTGTTTTGTGTGCTTAGGATTATTTACATCTATGTGTGGTGAGATTAGAGGTGACTGCAAGAGTACCCCACCTGCACGGCAGAGCCTGGCAAGCTACCCGTGTCGTATTTGATATGCCAAATACCAGTAACAATTATAGACCTCATTCCCATGACCTGATGGAATGGTTTGAGACTCTTTATGTTCCTGGAGTGAGCAGATGCCCTTGGGCTACACTAGCATGTGACAGGACGTATGGAGATGTTACTGGTGCCTGCTCGAGCAAATCGATGATCAATGGGAAGATAAGTGATACAAGTGAAGTGATGTGTGGTGAAAATGTTTATGTAAAGTTGTGCTTCCGCCTATCCCGTACCAGACCTTCATTCCGTGAATCAGAATTGACTATGGGCCAGGGCCCAGAGAGACAGTACAGCAACCAGGGTGCTTGCTTTGCCCTTGACTGAGCCAGGGTAATCCCCATCACCCACATGGTTCCCTGAGCCCCTGAGGAGTGATTCCGCAGCAGAGAGCCAGGAATAAGCCCTGAGAGCACTGCTGGGTGTAGCTTTCTCTCCATGCCTCCCCAATAACAACTTTTTTATTTTAAAAGGGTGTTCTCTTACAGACTCATAATCCAAACTCAGTAGGGCCCCTTTCCTGTAAGGGCAAGTTTCCAGGGAAGAACAGCCCCCCATCTTCATCTGCAACTTCCCCTGTGTCTTGAAGTTGTTGTTTTTCTTTTGGGTCACACCTGGTGATGCTCAGGGGTTACTCCTGGGTCTGCACTCAGGAATTATTCCTGGCAGTGCTTGGGGGACTATATGGGCTGCCGGGATCAAATCTGGGTTGGCCCTGTGCAAAAGCAAATGTACTGCCGGCTGTACTATCGCCCCGACCCTTATAAAGGGCTGTATTATCATTATATATTTTCATTTCAGGCATGCCCTGGCTTCCAGTCTGCTCTCCCTTCATAATCCTTAATTATTTCTTGGGGAAAAAAAGAAAAAAAAAATTTTGTAAGGTCACCACACCCAGTAAACCTTACCCCAAAAAATGTGAACTTTTTTGTAAGGTCACATCACAAAAAAATGTAACGTGACTTTTTTTTTTCAAGTAAGGTTGCATTCACAGGTTCTCCATATATGGATATATACAGATAAAATTTTGGGGAGAACTTTAGCATTCAGTCCACTATAGTATTTCCCCTCTCTTTCTTCCATTATTTTTAATATACTTTTATTAAAACAGTATTTTATACTTCTCATAATACAGTAGTTTCAGGCAGAAAGTGTTCCAGTACCAAGCCCACAACCACCATGGTCTTCCCTCCACCGGTGTCCCCAGGTTCCTCCTGCCCCCTTACCAGGCATGTGACAAATTTCCTTCAGGTTGTTTGCACCAACAAAACCTAAAGGAATGGCAAACAAGGTTCAGAATATAAATCAAGTTGATCATCAACAACTTTGTAATTGTATATCTCACGGTGGTGTGTATATATATTATATATGTATATATACACACACATAAATATACATATATACATGCATATAAATATATATTATAAATATGTATAAATATATTTATAAATCAATAAAGGTCAAATTGATTGCTATGTGGTTTTAATCTATATAAATTCAAATAATTTAAAATACTGTATTATAATGCTTTGCACATGGCTGACCAGGGTTTAGTTGCTGACATCCCATATGATCCCCTAAGCCCCACAGGAGGGATCTGTAAGTGAAGAGTTAGAAACAAGCCTGAGCACAGCTGGGTGTGACCCAGAAGCCAAAAGTTGCTATTTTGTGTGTGTGTGTGTGTGTGTGTGTGTTTTTTGTTTGTTTGTTTGTTTTTTTTACTATGGGCTGGGCTGTAGCTCAGTAATAGAACCTTATATGTATGGGCCCTGGGTTCCATCCCCAGCACTGCAAAATTAATAATAAATTGCAATAAAGTTGAAATTTTAAAAATTGAAGGAAATATGTACACCAAGAAAATTGACAGAGTTTGGTTCAGAGTAATAGTATAGCTGGTAGGGTGCTTGCCTTGCATGCAGCTCAGCTGACCTGGGTTCAATTCCCAATACCCCATATGATCCCCCCAAGCTCACCAGAGCTCAAAGGCAGGAATAAGCCCTGAGAACTGCTGGGTATGGCCCAAAATCAAGAAAAGAAAATTGACAATGCTACAAACCAGAACCTTTCTTCACAGATTATTAAATATCTCATTTGTTCTTCGTAATATAGTTGAAAATAGTTCTACCATAGTTTTGTACAGTATAAACTATTTGAACAATACTTTGAGACCATTCTTTAAATCTGCCAATGAGTTTAAGGTGTGATATAACTGCCCAGAGCAGGTAAAAATAGCTGAGAAGTTATTTTGGAATCCGTCAGCTGCATTTTGAGTTCCCCTAGTACTTTTTTTTAAGGGGGGGGACCACACACAGTTGGTGCTTAGGGGATTACCCCTGGCTTTGCACCCAGGAAATTCCTCCGCATGGGCTCTGGGGACCATGTGGGATGCTAAGGATCGAACCTGGACCTGCTGGCGTGAAAGGCAAATGCCCTCCCCACTGTATTGGTGCTCCTGCCTCCCTTCCCTGGTACTTTTGTGATCACTGATAATTTAGTGACTTAAGATTGTAAGATTATCTTTCATAATTCCTGAACATTCAGTAACTTATTAATTGCCTAAGGCAACCTCAGTGACCAATGGGCTAGGAACCACCATTCATTTTCCTCCCAAAAGTTGAAGATGTTCAAGTGTGTGTGGTACTAAGAACAAAGTTAACAAGGGTTATTAGGAGGCCGGAGCAATGGAGCAGGTAGATGTACACATCTGACTGGGTTCACCCCAGCACCCCACATGGTCTCCCCAAGTCCAGCCAGGAGTGATCCTTGAGAGCAGAGCAAATAGTTAGCCCCGAACCACTGCCCGTGTGCAGCTGACCGGTTCAATCTCCGGCATCCCATATGGCCCCCTGAGCACTGCCAGAAGTGCTCTGGGCGGAAAGGGGGAACCTACATTTTAGGACATATGTACCATTTTTATTGTTTTGTTTTATGTTTGACTCTGAGTACAGAGCTAGGAGTGACCCCCTGAGCATCGCTAGATGTGACCAAAAACAAACAAAATAGTCTTATCTTGCACATGACACCCTGGATCTTATTTCCAGCACACATAGCCAGAGGTTACTACTATTCCCTGAACTAGGAGTATCCCACTATTGTAAAGATAAGACCAAAACTGTAGCTAAACTTTTTTGATTAAATTTTTAAAAAAATCAGTGGAGAACACCAAAAAAAGCTTTCCCCCCACTTCCCATACACTGACTAAAATTGCTAACAAGGAATTAAATCAATTGGTTTGAATTTCCCTTCCTTTTCTCTGCTGAGAACATCTGTGAACTGTGAAATGATTAGAAGCTGGGAACAGCAGAAAAGATGAATAAATGCAAAGAACAGATTAAACTGGATAATTTCACCCTGAATATCCAAGAGTTTATTTCCTCAAGCTGTCAGACTTTATGTCATGGAAGGCTTGTGCCCTGAGTTAACTTGTTGACACAACAGGGTACGTGTGCTTGTGGTGTGATTCATGACAGTGTGTAGAGAGTTACCTCAGAAAAGTTGTGAACTATGAGGTGAAGATTATAGAAGCTATGGAAGATTTTCTATAACTTACCCCAGTGTGTGTAGCATTTTCCGGATGTAGACCTTAGTGCATAGTTGTTAATAATTTAGAAAATATTTATAAAACACCTGGCTTTGTTGTTACTTGTATATACTTCTTGAGGGTTCAAGTATTTCCCATTTTTGTATGCTGGGAATAATTTACTTTAGGGGAGAGACCACCCAAGTCATAGTCTGGGTCAAAGGGCCCTCTCAGTGAAACAGCCAGGCTGTGGGGACTCGACGCCAAGAGTAATTCGTGGATTACTCTTGGCTCAGTGCTCAGGCCTGGAAGTGCTCGGCTGCCTCCAGGGCTCTGCCTGGGGATGTTGGCTCGAAGTCCGGTCTCCTGCATACAGAGCACACACTCCAGCTCTTAGCTCCATCTCCTTGGCCCGGAGGGATTTTTGTTTTATTTATAGAGAACTTACAAGTTATTCATTCAGCTAGACCTCGTCCCCAGCTTTCTTCATGTCACTTGACTTATTTTTATAAAGGGTAAATGACGATAGTCCAAACTAGCTCATGTTAGAAAGTGAGTCGAGGTACAAACTCGAGAGTATATAGTCAGTAGCTGACTGGCCGTCCTGTGTAATTCCAAGCATCTGTTCCTATGACGTTTTTTTTCTTTCTGGATCACACCCAGCAATGATCAGGGGTTACTACTGGCTCTGCACTAAGGAATTACTCCTGGCAGTGCTCGAACCATATGGGATACCAGGGATTGAACCCAGGATGGCTGCGTGCAAGGCAAACACCCTCTCCGCTGGACTATCACTCCAGCTCCTGTTCCTGTGACTTTTGTGTCACCCTTTCAAGAGCTATCTTACCTCACCCCTCTCCAAATGATATACGTTAGAACATTTTACCATTTTTATTGTTTTGTTTATGTTTGAGGCTATACCTAATTGGTGCTTAGAGAGTACTCCTGGCTCTGCACTCATGGATTATTCTTGGTGGGGCTAGATGGGGGTCCCAGAGACTAAACCTAGGTTAGCCATGTTCAAGGCAAGTGCCCTAGACGCTGTACTATTTCTCCAACTCCCATATGTACAGTTTTTGTTTGCTGTCTGGTTTTGTTTTGGGGCCACACCTAACAATGCTCAGGGGTTACTCTTGGCTCTGTACTAAGGAATCACTCCTATACGGGAGGCCAGGGATTGAACCCAAGTTGGTCATTAGCCATGTACCCACTGTACTATTGCTCCGCACCCATATGTACAAATTTTAATAGTACTTTTAAGCAGGAAGAATAATAGAATTCCCTTCAAATTACAGCTCCTGGTCAACTATAAGTGTATTTGCCTGCTTGTACCAATAACCAATAGATTTATCCTATTCTACTACCATTGGCATATTTTTTCTGTCTTTTTTTTTCTTATTGCAAAAATAATGTTAAATTTTGAAAATTAAGAAGGACAATAAATAACATGGGGTGGAGAGTTGGGCCACACCCAGCAGTCCTTGGCTACTTCCAGCTCTTTGCTTGGGTGGTTATGCTAGGGGTTGACCTTTGTAAGACACTTGCCTTTACTATCTCTCCAGCTCCTTTTTAACTTTTTGGGTGTTTAGGGGCTACACCCAGCAATGCTCAGGAGTTACTCTTGGCTCTGCACTCAGGAATCACTGGCAGTGCAGGGAACCACATTGGATGCCAGGGGTTGAACTCGGGTCAACTACGTGCAAGGCAAATGCCCTCCCAGCTGTACTATCGTTATGACCTCCTTTTTAAACCTTTTAAATATGTATCTAGATTAAATTCTGCCCCTCGAGGTGTTACAGGTGTGGCTGCAGTGCCCATATGCGCCAGCAGGTGCAGACAGGAGACAGGCTTGTCTACACTCCAGGGCTCTGCCCTGTGGACCCTGGATGGTTGATGGTCTGACATAGAAAAAGAGTGGGCCACCTGGGATGAACCAGAGCCTGGCAAGCTACCCGTGATGTATTCGATATGCCAAAAACAGTAACAAAATGGACCTCATTCCCAACGAATGGAGACATTACTGGCGCCCACTCCAGCAATCGATGAAGGGAAGACAGTGATACAAGTGATCTTGATTAACTATTTCTGAGGAAAAAAAATGAAGCTCTATTCTGTTTTAAATCTAATTCTGTTTTCTAGAGAATAGACATGTTCTTCCGATTTTATACATTTTTCTTATTTGGGTAAAACTTTCAAACTAGAGAATCCAGGCATTTAACTCTTGTCCAACAAAATAAGTGCATGAACAGGTTTTTTAATCATCTTATTGTACCTCTTCCTTAATGGCTTCCTTCTTTTGTTTGAACCACCATATCCTGTGTCCAAACTCACTTCTCCAGTGAGTCTGTAACTCCCCTGACTTTCCCAGCAGTTGACTGGGAAGAATGAAGCCTCACCCACGCTGCAAAGTAGAGGTGTTCGTTTTCTGCAGAGTCACGTCATTTTGTGCATAGCTGCAGTTCCTGCAGCACAAGCAAATTATGAGAAGGAAGATAACAGCATCTCTTCCCTCCCCGGAGGATGTTCAGCTCTGCAGCACACTGCACAGTTAGTGATTTGAAAATGTATTCCGCTGATGTGAAGGAACCTTTGCCCAACCGAAGTCTCAGGATCAACAGCTCTCTTGGAGGGTTTCTGGTACAACTGAGAAAAGAGCTAGATATAAGCAGAGAGCCTTTGCAAAGGGGTCAGGCTACACACAAAATGCTGCTCAAGGATCATTTGGTGCCAAGGATTGGGACCGAACTGGGGTCTCACAGGAAAAAAAACCTTGCGCTCCAGCCCTTTGAGCTCTCTATCTGACCCCAGACAACTTTCTTTCCTTCGCTTATTTTATGTATGTATGTATGTGTGTATGTATGTATGTAGGTATGTATGTATGTATGTATGTATGTGTGTATATATGTATGTATGTGTGTATGTGTGTGTATGTATGTATGTATGTATGTATTTTTGGCTTTTGGGGTCATATGCAGGGATGCGCTAAGGGTTGCTCCTGGCTCTGTGCTGAGGAATTACTCCTGGCAGTGCTTAGGGGACCGTGATCGGACCGAACCCAGGTCGGCCATGTACAAGGCAAATACCCTCCCTGCTGTACTCTTGCTCCAGCCCCTCTTTGTTTAATTTTTGAGGCTTAATGTTGAAGGAGCCTGTGCTAGGGACCAAACCTGAATCCTGTGTGCTCAGCATGCACTTTTTTTATATTTTTTGTCTTTTTGGGTCCCACCCTGCAATACTTAGAGGTTACTCTTGACTGCACTCAGGAATTGCTTCTGGTGATACTTGGGGGACCTTATGAGCTTCCGGAGCTAGGCAAACTCCCTGTCCGCTGTACTATATATATCTCTGGCCCCTAAGCATGCACTCTTGCCCATGGAACTGCCTCTCCAGCCCTCAAGTAGCTTTTTTTTTTTTTTTGCTTTTTGGGTCACACCCGGCAATGCTCAGGGGTTACTCCTGGCTCTGCACTCAGGAATTACTCCTGGTGGTGCTCGGGGACCGTATGGGATGCCGGGATCGAACCCAGGCTGGCATGGGCCGGCATGCAAGGCAAAAAGCCCTACCCACTGGGCTATCGCTCTGGCCCCTCAAGAAGCTTTTTAAGCACTGTGATTTACAGTTATTCATAGTTGAATTTTATTTTTTTTTCTTTTTGGGTCACACCCGGCAATGCTCAGGGGTTTCTCCTGGCTCTGCACTCAGGGAATTACTCCTGGCGGTGCTCGGGGACCATGTGGGATGCCGGGGATCAAACCCGGGCCGGCATGAGCCGGCCGCGCATACAAGGCAAACGCCCTACCTGCTGGGCTATCGCTCCGGCCCTCATAGTTGAATTTTTAGATATACAATATTACAACACCGATCCCACCAATACTGTCAGCCCCCTTCTCCAGTGTACAGCCCCCCTTCTCCAGTGTACCCAGGTTCCCTCCCACATACCCCACTCACCCCCCCAGTCTGCCCTCTTGACAGGCACCTGTCTAAGTTCTGTTGTTAAAGTTTGGCTTTCTTGATCTCAGCATTGTTAACTCTGAGGTTCGCATATTGGACTCTGTTCTTTGACACCACCTTTGTACCTAACTCCCCTGACTGGGTCCCCATCGCTTCTCATCTGTCTCTTCTCCTCCTCCCCTCCACTGTTTCTTTCCCTTCTCCGTCCTGTAATCTGGGGCCAAGGTTGTTCCCCCATTAAAGCATTGCATTCCTTCATCTAGTTATTCTAAAGACCACATATGAGTGATACCATTCCATGTTTATCCTTCTGCCGTACTTCACTTAACATGATGGCTTGCAGTTCCGTCCATGTTGCCACAAATTACATGATTTTATCATTTCTCATAGCTGTGGAGTGTTCCATTAAGTGCATATGCACATTGCTGATCTGTCATTGGTCATCAAGGCTGATCCAGATCTAGCTACTGTGCTAAGTGCTCAGGCAGCCTTTCCGGGGCTGGAGGTGCAGAGGGACAGGGATTGGTGCATGGGGGTTGCTTCTTGGTAGGCGTGGGATTATGTGGAGCCCCACCCTATTAAAGGGGTAGCAATTTTATCCCCTTTATAGTAAGATGGTTCCAGAAAGCTTCTTAATTAAACTAATCACAAAAATAATAGAAATAATAAAAATTTTATTCATAAATGTAAAGTCAGAATTTTTATTGCTGATTGTTATCTTGTTTAAGATAATGGGGAAAAAGTGGCTGCTTTGGGTTGGTTTGTTTAAATTTTTTTTAATTTTTGGGGGCACATCCCATGGCTATGGGGCTACCTTCAGCTCTGTGCTTAGGAGTCACTTTCAGAGAGTGCTCAGGAGACCATACTACGCCAAGGCTCAAACTAGGCTCCTACATGCAAAGCTTACACTCAGCTTGAACTGTCTCTCAGCCAGCATATCCAATATTAAGATATTGGTTCCCTTTTTCTGTTTATTTTTATGTTGCTGTTTTGGGGCTACACCCAGTGATGCTCAGAGCTTACTTCTGGCTCTGTGCTCAGGAATCACTCCTGGCAGTGCTCAGGGGACTCTATGGGATACTGGGAATTGAGCTCAGTTTGGCCAAGTGCAAGGCAAGTGCTTTACCACTGTATTATCACTCTAGCCCCAGTGGTTTCTTTTTCAAAGGAAAATTAAACCACAAATTGGTGATTAAACTTACTATAGGTACAGAAAAAATACAGGATAAGTGAATAGTTGAATTACTCAGATGAACTATCATATTTCTGATTTTTTGTTCTCCGATGGGGATGCGATCTATGGTAGACTCTGTTCCTGGAAGTTAATAGATGGCTTGTGTCTGGTTGTCATAATAATGTGATTCACAGCCTTGAGTTGGAAGTATGGAATGATGAAGATTTGAATAGTCATGTAATCCTTGGAGGTTGTGTCAAGTTTTATTGCTCTTAGCAGAACTCTGAATGCAGTGTTTCTCATTTCCCATAAATGTGCTCTCTTCTATTTTGCTTGGAGCAGATGGATTCTAGCAAGTCTATTTCCTGAGGATAACAGCTGAAAAAAAAGAAAAAGAAAAGAAACTTGTGTCTTTCAGCCAGGGTACAGTACAGGAAAGCCAGAGTGAAGGATGGAAATTAAGTGTATCATAATTCCAGTATTTCATTTTAAACTTCACTGGGGTTGTAATATGCTTTGCATAAGTACATAGAATGTAGTGGAAAACTCCCACAGAATTATGTCATTGTAAATCTGAGAAGCATGAGGGAGCAAAAAAGATGGGTCTGTAAGAGAGAAAAGTGTCTGCTATAGAGGTAGCCGGGGGTGGACTGGAAGGGAGCTGGGAACATTCGTGTAGGTAATTGTGCACTGGTGAAGGGATGGGTGTTGGAACATTGTATGATTGAAACTCAATCATGAACAATTTTGTAATTGTATATCTCACAGTGATTAAAAAAAAAAGTCTGTGAAGGATCCCAGAAGGTACGTATGGCATTTTTTTGAACAGAAAAGTAATAACATCAAAGCCAGAGAAATAGGAGGGCAAGTAAAGTGCTTACCTTACACATGGCCAACCAGGTTCGATCCCCAGCATCTCATATGGTCCCCTGAGCACTGCCAGGAGTGATTCTTGAGTGCAGAGCCAGGATTAACCCCTGAGCATCTCCCACGTATGACCAAATCCAAAAAATAATAATTTTTTAATCACCTTGACTCCAGTTCTTTCAGGCTGAATGGGAAGCATTCTAAATTTAACAGCCCAAGTCAGTTAACATGTATGGGCTTTGCTGAGTCCTTGGTCAATGCTTTTACATAACTTTGCTTTGCTTCGGGATTTATGTCTTTTCAGATTACCAGATTGGACTAGAGATACAGTTCAGTGGTAGAGCATGCTAATTTACAAGTGTGAGGTCATGGGTTCAGTCCCCAGCATTGAGGTTGGGGCAAGAGGGGTCAGCAGATTGTCAGATTAAATTCTCTCTGGACAGGTAGCTGACGACCATGGGCTTTTGCTTCCAAAGCAGGGTGCTTCCCATCTGACTAAATAGTGTTCTTGGCGGTTTCAAATTTCTGAATTAAGAAGTGAGATGGTTACATTTCTCTGGAACCTGTTTAGCCAATCAAACCTTAATGCTAAAGGTTTTTGTTCTGTGGGGAGGGCAGCTGGTTGGGGAGGAGACACACCCATCTGTTCTCAGGGCTTACTCCTGCCTCTGTGCTCAGGAATCACTCTTGGCAGTGCTCAGGGGACCAGATGGGGGACATGGGTGGGCTGCATCAGGTAGAGTTAGCTGTCTCTCTACTGTCTCTCTGGACCCTTGATCCTCTTATTTCAGCGAGACTGAATAATGGAACAGTGTTCTCTGATTCCATAAAGAGATAGTGATAAATCATCACAAAGATAGCCAATGGAATTTGGATACAAAGGTGAACTCTGAATCAGACAATTAGGAGAAGTTATTAGAGTAACATTAGCAAGAGTGATGAGGGTAGAAACCAGAGAAGGCAGGAACTTCACTCACACAGTAAGTGAAAAATTAGATAAAAGGAACATTAGATTATATTCTGTGAATCATGGCTATACAGTGTCTAGTGGAGGACTCAGGATGGAAAAAGGGCTTTTCTGCTTTATGTGGGAGAAACTTTATCATTTAAAGGAAAATTGTCCATTAGATGTATAGGTTGAGAGTAAGAGAGGTCTTTCATTTTACAGAGGAGAATAATATAATGTTCCTCAGTAGGGGGGGAATAGCAGAACTTGAACTTAAACCTGCTGATGCTAACTTCCATTTAATACATTATTTTTTTCTTTTTGGGTCACACCTGGCAATGCTCAGGGGTTACTCCTGGCTCTATACTCAGAAATTACTCCTGGCAGTGCCCAGGAGACCATATGAGATACCAGGGATCAAACCCAGCTACATAGCTCTACCCACTGTCCTACCTATTTTCCTTGCACATAGCCGGCCCGGGTTCAATCCCTGGCTTCCCATATGGTCCCCTCAGCACCACAGGAGTAATTCCTGAGTGAAGAGCATCGCCAGGTGTGACCTAAAAAAAAAAAAAAAAAAAAATCAAAAATGTAAAATAGAAACATTGAAAATGTTTTGCTTTTGCTCGTAAGAAAAATGCAGATTGAAGACCAAAGAAATAGCACAGTGAGCTGAGTGCATGCTTTGCAAGTGGGAGTTCCCCTGACAGAAAAAACGCAGATTGAACTTACCCTAAAATAATATTTTACACCAATCATATTGGACTCGGGGTAGTTCTTAACTACACATTGTTGGCAAAACTATGAAGAAAGTGGCACATTCAACTATTGCTGATATGAATACAGAAATGTCTTATCCTTTTTGGAAGAGTATTTAGCAATGTCTAACAAAACTGTATTTACCCTTGATTCAGCAATCTCATTTCTACAAATAGAAAGGATCGTTCATAGATGAATAGCCAAGTACTATTATTATTACCAATACCCAGTGAAATGCTATGTAGGGGGCTGCAGAGACAGCTTAACAGATTGAGTGCGTACTTTGCATGCAGAGGCCTTATTCAGTCCCCAGTGCCAGATGGTCTCCCAAGCACCACCGAACAATCCCGAAGACAAGGCCAGGAAAACCCCCTGAACATGACTAGGTGTGCACCGTACCCCCAAAAAATGAAAGAAAGAAATAGTGTGTAGATGTAAGAAAGATCTCAAAGTTTATGGAGATTATATTCTTTTTTTTCTTTGTGTCACACTCAGTAACGCTCAGGTGCTACTCCCTGGCTCTTTGCTAGGAATTACTCCTGGCGGTGCTGGGGACCATATGGGATGCCGGAATTGAACCCAGGTCAGCCACATGCAAGACAAACCCCTACCTGCTGTGCTATCACTCCGGCCCTATGGAGGTTATATTCTAAAGTGAAGAAACTAAATGACCCCAAAAAGTATGCTACTTTTGTATAAGTAAGAAGTGGTGATAAGTGCATATTATTTTTCTTTTTTTTTAATAGAACTTAAGTAGATAAGACAAACTAAACAGGAAGGATTGGGGAAACATCACATTTTAATAAACATCACTTTTAACCATGTAAAAATTTTGGATTTTTTTTCTTCCTTTTTTGGGTCACACCTGGCAATGCTCAGGGGTTAATCCTATCTTTGCACTCAGGAATTACTCTGGCAGTACTCAGGGGACCATATGGGATGCCGGGATCAAACCCAGGTCGGCTGTGTGCAAGGCAAATGCTCTTACCCACTGTGCTATTGCTCAAGCCCCCATGTAAAATATTTTTTAATACAAGAAAATAAAAACTAAGAATGAAAAAAGCATATCCTAAAAAACTGAATGGTAGGGATCAGGAAGAAAGCTCAGAGAATTAGATAGACGCATGCCTTGCCTGCAGACAGTCTGCATTTAATTCCAGCTCCATCCTAAACATCACCAGCTAGAGCCTTGCTGGCCCCAACACTGCCAGTGCTGCATCATCAAGCCTGAACCTCCAGGCTCACATGCCAGACCAAGTATTCCTGGGAGTGACTAACCCCCAGGCCCTCGGAGGACTGCTTGGGAGGTCCCTCAGCGCCCTGCCCCCACAAAAAAATAAAGAATAGACATGGAGCAAGTGAACCAAATATATATCAAACGTATAACCTGACAGAAAAGTTAAATTAATTTAGGTAACTTTTTTTTTCACTTTTACTTTTCGGACCATACCCGACAGTGCTTGCGGGAGACATTCCTGTCTCAGCTGGGATTGATTTCTCTGGGAAGTGCTTAGGGGACCGTGTGGTGCTAGGGATTGAACCCCCGTTTCCCCACATGCAGAGCCTGCACTTACCCCATTGAGTTGTCTTTCCAGTCCCTCACACAGGTGCTCAGGGTCGCTCTTGGTGCAGGTTAGGGGCATGCAGCACTAGGAATCAAACCCAGAACTCCCTGCATGCAGAGCATGCACTTGGTCTGTTGAACTCTCTCAGTCCTTTTCAAGTAACCTTTCATCTTAATATCGATTCACGGATGGCAAATGCATCCACGGGCTGGATATATTAGCTCAAGGGCTTGAACACAGGCTTCCCATGCATTAGGTGCTGAGTTCAGTTCCTGCAATGACAGACCCTGAACTCTGCACGGCTGAACCGTACCTCTCCCCAGCACACAGCCAGGAGGAATAGCCCCTGAACATTGACAGTTTTGTCTCAAAAACCAGAATCAAAAAGGAAAAGAAACCAGGGCTCCTCAGATATAAGGCTGATTCTATGCATAAATCTGGGAGAACATTTTAACAGAAAGCAAGTGGCATCCTATCAAAAAGAGGCTGGGGCCCAGGAGATAGCTCGAGGGAGTGGAGCACATGCTCTGCGTGGGGCCTGCACACAGTTCCCCCAGCACGCAGGTCCCCCGGGCACGACAGGGTGTGGCCTCTAAACTCTGCAAAGTGTGACTCCGCTTCCCAGGACTGTTCCAAGAGGCTCCTACTGGCCCAATTCAGGAAAACTTGAGTGTCAGATAAAATAATGGGGGCCCAAAAAATCATCGTAATGAATTGTAACATACTTAATGCAGAAGTAATTTATTTGTTTTGTTTTTGTATTTCTTGGGTCACACCCAGTGATGCTCAGGGGTTACTCCTGGCTGTGTACTCAGAAATTACTACTGGTGGTGCTTGGGGAACCATATCTGATGCTGGGGATCCAACCCAGCTCGGCTGCACGCAAAGTCTATGCCCTATCCACTGAGCTATAACTGTGACCACAAAGTACAGAAGGAATGTAAAGGGCTTTATTGACTCAGAGGATTGACTACTTAGAGCTTTCTTTTACAGTGAATCTCAAAACGACCGCCAACATACAAAAAGAATAATGAAACTAGAAAAATTATGCTATTATGTAACCGCTAGTAAAATAGTTTATTTGGACAAGGCCAGCAATTGATGCTAAAACTGTAGGGTAGAAAATTAGGGGCCATGGGGACAGGAACAGCAGTATAGCAGGTAGGGTACTTGCTTTGCACATGGCCGATCCCCAGCGCTCCATATGGTCCCCCAGAATACCAGGAGTGATCCCTGAATACAAAGCCAGGGGCCGGAGTGATAGTCCAGCGGGTAGGGCGTTTGCCTTGCACGCAGCCGGCCTGCCAGGTGTGCCCAAAAGCAAACAACAAACAAAAAATATAGGGACCAGAGAAATAAACAGTTCAAGTACTTATTTACATGGGGCCAACCTGGTTCGGTCTTTAGAACCTCCAGGAGTAATCCCTGAGCATAAAACTAGGAATAAACCTTTGGCTCCACCTTGTATGACCCAAACTCCCCACCTGGGCACCACCAAAATTATCATGAAGTAGAATACTTAAATGGCTTCAAATATTACTAATTCTGTAGAGTCCTACTTAATTATAAAGGAAACTTTACAAAAGAGGACTGTGGTAGACACAAAGATCACTTGATCACTTGAATCCCGTTATTCATCGATTTGCTCGAGTGGGCGCCAGTAACATTTCCATTGGACCCTATCACGTGCCAATGTAGCCCAATGGCATCTAGTTGATTCAGGAATATGAAGATCCTCAAACCGTTCCTTCAGGGTCTTTACAAGGAAGTCTGACCATCTTGTAGGTGGGCAGCCACGTGATCTTTTGATATCCCGTGGGATCCAGTCGGTAACGGCTCTAGTCCAGCGGTTGTCTCCAAATCGCATTACGTGTCCAGCCCATCTGATTTTCGATGCCTTGGCAAACGAGACAGCATCCCTGATTCTGGAATAGCAACGAAGGTCAGAACTCCGATTCCTTCTCTCACTTGAGTGAGGCGTGATATTCCAAGCATAGCTCTTTCGATTCCTCTCTGGGAGACCCGAATAGCATTCTCATCCTGCTTTCGTAGGGCCCAGGTCTCTGAGGCTTACGTTAATGCAGGGAGAATGGTGGAGTCAAAGAGATGTGCCCGGAGCCGGAGGTTCTTTGTCCTTTTAGCTATTTCTTCGATGCCTTTGAAGGCATTCCATGCCACTCTTCTTCCTCCTGCGCAGCTCAGGTTTTAGGTCATTCATCATGTTGATTTCTCGACCTAGGTACACATAACTGCTGCATTCAGAGATGTTTGTTCCATTGAGAGTGAATGGGGCCTCTGGAACTAGTTCATTCTTCATGAACATAGTTTTCTTTAGATTCAGCTGTAGACCTATCTTTCCACATTCTCAGTCAAAGTCAGCCAGCATTTGTGCCTCTTGGCTAATGTTTGGTGTTATTAGAACGATGTCGTCAGCGAAGCGGAGGTGGTGTAGTTGCCGACCATCTATCTTCACTCCCATTCCTTCCCATTCTAATTGTTGCATGATGTTCTCGAGGGTGGCGCTGAAGAGTTTTGGTGAAATGGTATCACCCTGTCGAGCCCCTCTTTTCGCTATTTTCTCCTAGCTCTGCACTCAGGAATTACTCCTGGCAGTGCTTGGGGGACCATATGGGATGCGGGGATTGAACAGGGCCAGCAAATTCCCTACCGCTTGGCTATCGCTCCCGCCCAGGAAACACTCTTGACCATGGGCTTGAGGGACCATGCAGGATGCCAGGGATCAAACCTAGATTGACCACTTGCAAGGCCCTACCTGTTGTACTCTCTGCCCCATATTCTAGATTAAAAGAAATAGCAAAGCAGGGAGATGGTTCAGAGGCACATGCTCTATATGTAAAGCCCCTGGGCTTGGTTTCCCTAGCACTGCTTGGTCACTCTAGGACTGATCCCCCAAGCACTACTAGATGTGGCACTGAAACCAAAAAGAGTAGATAGGGATGTAGCTCGTAAGTGTGAATATGATCCTTGCCTGAGTAAATATAAAGGTAGCTTTGAGCAGCCAGAGCGATAGTTCAGTGAGTAGGCAATTGCCTTACACACGGCTGACCTCTGTTCAATCCCCAGCATCCCATATGGACCCCAAACACCGCCAGGAGTGATTTGTGAGTGCAGAGCCAGGAATAGCCCCTGAGCATCTTTGGGTGTAACCAAAAAGTCAAAAAAAATAAATAAACAGGGGCGGAGCGTAGCCCAGCGGGTAGGGCGTTTGCCTTGCACGTGGCCTGGTTCGATCCCAGCATCCCATATGGTCCCCGAGTACCGCCAGGAGTAATTCCCTGAGTGCAGAGCCAGGAGTAACCCCTGAGCATTGCCGGGTGTGACCCCAAAAGGCAATAAATAAATAAATAAATAAACAAATAAGTATAGGTCACTTGAGACAGGTTTTTGTTTTGCTTGGTTGTTTTTTTTTTTCAAACCCAGGTCAGCCACATTGAAGACAAGTGCCCTACCCGCTGTACTATCACACTAGCCCAGAGACAATTTATTTTATTTTATTTTTTAATATTTACAAAGATGTTAAGATGTTCATATTTGGGGTTCAGTAATACAGTATTCCAGCACCCATCCTCCACCCATGCCCATTTCCCATCACCAACGTCCCGATTCCCCTCCCCCCCAGCCTGCCTCTATGGCAGGTTCTTTCTTTCTTTCTCTTTCTCTCTATCTCTCTTTTCCTTCCCTTCCACATTGTGGATTACAATACACACATTAAAACGATGCATAGACAATTTTTAAACCCAAATTTGATGGGGTTAGCTGTTTTCTTCTTGTAAAGTTCTATCAGTGCCTTATATATCATGGATATTAACCCTTTATCAGAAAGGCATTGGGCAAATATTCTTTCCCAGACTATGGACTGTCTTTGTATCTTGGTCACCATTTGTTTTGAGATGCAGAAGCTTTTAACATTGTATGACTAAAACCCAATCATGAACGGTTTTTGGTTTTGTTTTTTTTTTTTTTTTTTTTTTTTTTTTTTTTTTTTGGTCACACCTGGCAATGCTCAGGGGTTTCTCCTGGCTCTGCACTCAGGAATTACTCCTGGCGGTGCTTGGGGAACCATATGGGATGCCGGGGATCGAACCCAGGTCCGTCACTGGCCAGTAGCAAGGCAAACACCCTACCCGCTGGACTATCACCCGCCCCAATCATGAACAGTTTTGTAATTGTATTTCTCATGATGGTAAAACAAAATTAAAAATAAAAAGTAGGAGTCAGAGCAATAGCACAGTGGGTAGGGCGTTTACCTTGCATGTAGGCGACTGGGGTTCAATCCTCAGCATCCAGTATGGTCCCCTGAGCACCACCATTCCTGAGCGAAGAGCCAGAAGTAACTCCTGAGCATCGCTGGGTGTGACCCAAAAAAATCAGAAATAAATAAATATATAAATAAATAAATTCAGGTACACTTGCTTGCAACAGGACGCAACGGAGATGTTACTGGTGCCCACTCGAGCAAATCGATGAACAACGGGAAGACAGTGATACAGTGATACAGTAAAATAAATTCCTAAGGATATAAAAAATCCTAGAATAAGATTTAGCATTTAGTAAATAATAAAGTTATTAGCATTCAAAAATATTAAATAAAACCAAATTTAAACCCAAATTTGAGACAGTTTTTAAAATTTTTTTCATTATGCCACCGTGAGATATACAGTTACAAAGATTGAGGCAGTTTTTAAAACTTAAATATGGATAGAATATTTGATCATAATTATATTAACATCTTTCTTAATGGTAAAAATGGTATTTAGGAGAGTTTTTAATGACCCAGTGTTAAGTACTGAAGTGTCATACTCATTATTTCCATGAGTATGAAAGTATAGTAATATATATCAGAGTCTTTTCCCTGTGAGATACATATTTTTAAAAAGGGGGAGAGGAGAATCAAATGTTGAAAATTATTAGCAATTGATATCTTTACATACTATGTGAACAGTATGGCCTTGAAAATGAATTCTGTGTTTAACTTGTGGTAATTAAAAATATGAAGTCACTTATTTCATTCACCAAATACTTATGAATATCTTGCCAAGTACAGGCACTTGCAACAGTTTTCATAAAAAACAAGAAGCAAGTTTGCTGCTTTCAGCACTGTTATATAAGTAGAGAGAAGCAGTAAATAAGCATATTAATAAATAAACATGCAATTATTATAAACTGAGTATATAAGCTATTCTTATCACTGTGTATAGCCCAGAAACCAAAGCCAAATGCTACGTGCTATTAAAAAAAAAGCCATTTTGAACAGCAATAATAGACTTCTAATTTAGGTTGGAGGATAGTCAAAAACACCTCTTGTGAAAATGAGGATCACTTTTTACTACAGCATTTATAAAAACTAAATCTGGGGCCTAAGCGATAGCACAGCCTGTAGGGCATTTGCCTTGCACGCAGCCGACCCAAATTTGATCCCCAGAATCCCATATGGTCCCCTCGAGCTCCACCAGGAGTAACCCTTAAGTATCACCAGGTGTGACCCAAAAAGCCAAAAAAAGAAGGGAGGGAGGGGGAGGGAGGGAGGAAAGGGAGGGAGGGAGGGAGGAGGGAGGGAGGGAGGGAGGAGAGGGAGGGAGGAAGGAAGGAAGGAAGGAAGGAAGGAAGGAAGGAAGGAAGGAAGGAAGGAAGGAAGGAAGGAAGGACAAGACTAAGCATTTTGCAGAGAGAATACAGGGTTTGGGGTTTTGCCTCAAGTACTTCGGCTGACCCCAGTTTTATCCCGCTGCCATATATGTTCCCCAGCACCTCACTCCTAAGCACAGAACCAGAAGTAGTCCCTGAGCACCACCTGGTGTGGCCCCCAAACTTACCCACCATAACCCCCAAAAATAAACATTCAGGGCCGGAGCCATAGCCCAGTGGGTAGGGCGTTTTGCACGCGGCTGACCTGTGCCGGCCGGGTTCGATCCCCGGCATCCCATATGGTCCCCTGAGCACAGCCAGGAATGAGTCCTGAGTGCAGAGCCAGGAGTAACCCCTGAGCATTGCCGCGTGTGACCCAAAAAGCAAAAAAAAATAAATAAATAAAAAATAAGCATTCAGTGCCTGGCACATAGACGTTATTGGCCGTTTTTGAAGCTATGCCCTCTCCTCACAAGACTCCTTTTGAAGTACTGTATTTGTGTGAATGCTAATCCTCTCTAACCTTATCTTTTTGGTTCCGCAGGGCTCAGAATGGAATGCCTCTAACTTAGAGGACCTGCAGAACCGAGGGTAAGCACACAGTTTCGCTGACTGCCCCTCCACCATGTGACAGAGTGGTGTTTTCTCTTTTACACTTTCTTTCAAGGAGGTATCAATGAGTAAATTTAAGGTTGAGTTGCTTTCAGAGGGCCAGAGAAATAGTACAGAGGATCAAGCACTTGCCTTGGATGCCTTCCACCTCGTTCAGTCCCCAGCAGTGCCAGGAGTGATCCCTGAGCACAGAGCTAGAAGTACACCCTGCGTATAGCCCAGAAACCAAAGCCAGAACAATAAAACACACCAAAAAAAGGAGATAGAGTTCATAGAAGTGGTTCTGAAAAGAAAATAACTTCTGCAGTGAGAAGTGAGTCTGTGTTATGTTGGAGGAGAAAACTCCAGTAACGTCTGAGTCTACATAACTTTGATAAAAGATAATCACTTGGTAATTCAACCCAAGCATTTATTGGAAATGTGCACTAAGAGAGATAGCAGAGGAAATTTTTGATACAGAAACCCTTTTCTGAAAGCATCTTGTAATGGGAACTCTGTCGGGCAGCTGCTGCCGTAGCAACCAAGAATGTAGCCTAGAGGGAAGAGAGTCTTAGTTCCGCTGACTCTGACCCTCCCAACCTTGGCCTCGTTTGCCTCCATGTAGTTCAGGAGTAGGAGAGGAACATCTGACAATCTGGAATTTACAAAGACAGGAGAAGGTTTTCTCTTTTATTGATTGATTTCGTTTTTTTGGTTTGGGGACAACTGGTTTGGTGCTCAGGGTCACTTCCTGTGGTGGAACCATGCAGTGTAAAAACATGTTCTCAGCGCTTTGAGCTCTCTTTCCGTCCACCCCTTCGTTCCTTCTTTCCTTCTTCTTGTCGTTGTTTAGTTTGATGTGAGGCATTCGTCAAAGAATAAATTTTATTGCTGATAATTTTAGTGACTGAAGAAAAATAGTCAGATAGAGTTCTCAGGGCCAGAGAGCAACTGTGACTATATTCAGGAAGAAAGAGAAAGACTTTTTTTTTTTTTTTTTTGCTTTTTTTTTGAGTCACACCCGGCGATGCTCAGGGGTTACTCCTGGCTCTGCACTCAGGAATCACTCCTGGCGGTGCTCGGGGGACCATATGGGATGCCGGGGATCGAACCCAGGCCGGCACAGGCCGGCCGCTGCAAGGCAAACGCCCTACCCGCTGGGCTATCGCTCCGCCCCGAGAAAGACTTTTTTAATCCTAGAATGAAAATGACTAGTGACTCAAATCTTTTCCTTTAGGAAATAAGAAGTCTAGAAAAGATTCTTTGGTGCACATGCTGCATGGACACACATGCTTCCTGAGCCCATGTGGCCGAAAGCACATGGTGCCCAAGCACATGTGTTACCCGTATCTCCCCCTTGAGATGTGTACTCTCTCTTACTTTCTCTCCCCTTCCCTTTCCTAAAACCTCCTTAATAAAATCTGCAAAACTTCAAAAAAAGATTCTTTGGAGTAAAATGCAAGATGTAGTCTCAAAAACCTGTAAAAGATGAAATTTTGGAGGCCAGAGAGAGATTAAAGTTAAATTAAGTACAAAGACTAAGGTGTTTTTACTTGCTGACTGTCTGGTCTCAGATACCCCCATATGGTTTTCCGAACACTGCCAGAATGACCCTTGAGCACAGAGCCAGGAGTGGCCCCTGAATACCACTGGGCGTGGTCTAGAAGCAAAAAAAAAATAAGATTAATAAAAACTCCATAAGTGTCTGTTAACTAAGAATGGAATTTACGTCCTGGACTTGATGGACAGCTTTCTCTCAGTGACTCTCCAGCAGGGAGGCCAGGCACACCCAGCACCTTGTTGTACTATTTCTCTACTAAATTTTATCTTTTCTGTTTTCTTCCTTATTTTAGTATATATTTCAACTTATGGAATGAATAACTTCTAAGTTAAAAACACCATGCTGTGAATTGATTTCCCCTGAACAGCAGAGCACATAATTGACTTTGTTTTCCTTGTAGGGTACGGTATATACTGAATGTCACTCGAGAGATAGATAACTTCTTCCCAGGAGTCTTTGAGTATCATAATATCCGGGTATATGATGAAGAGGCAACGGACCTCCTGGCATACTGGAATGACACTTACAAATTCATCTCGAAAGCCAAGTGAGTAACGCTCCTAAACACATTCCGGGGCCCCAGAGCAGTGTGTCATGTTCGAAGCAGTGCTCTTCGACCCCTGGGCCTCATGCCAGTGTGAGTAAGCAGGAGTAGGAAGGTGGAAAACCACTGATTGCTCCCGTAGTTATAACTGCTAGTCCCGGACAGCTATGGCCCGCGCAGTCAACAGAGATGGAGAGGGCCAAAGCGATATCCCAGCGGGTAGGGTGTTTGCCTTGCACGCAGCTGGCCTGTGCCGCCCAGGTTCGATCCCCGCATCCCATATGGTCCCCCGAGCTCCGCCAGGAGTAATTCCTGAGTGCAGAGCCAGGAGTAACTGAGCACTGCCGGGTATGACCCAAAAAAGAAAAAAAAAAAAAAACAGAGATGGAGAGACTAAAACACGCAGTTATAGACACCCGGCTAGTACTCGGAAGGGAAAAGGAAGAAAAGAAAGACTGAGCTGTCTTCTTCCCTCTCCCATCTACTGATGTTAAACAAGCTTTCCAGAGGTCACGCTCTCTAGTTACGAAGCTCCTTCTAGTTCTAGTTCACCAGGGGTCGCTGTGGTGCTCATTCACATTGGCTGAGGCTGGTTATCACTTATGGTACTGGGGATCTCAGGCAGCAGAGCTCTAGGTCATGCTCAGCACGTGTTGTGACAGTGGGCAGTGACACGGTCATTCTGGCAAGTGAAGCAGGTGCTTTAGACACTGAGCCATTGTCTGGAAACTGAGGGATTTTTATTGTTGTTTTTGGCTTTTTGGGTCACACCCAGTGATGCTCAGGAGTTACTCCTGGCTCTGCACTCAGGAATTACTCCTGGCAGTGGTTGGGGGACCATATGGGATGCTGGAGATTGAACCTGGGCTGGCCGCATGCAAGGCAAACACCCTCCCTTCTGTGCTATCGCTCTGGCCCGGGGCTTTATTTGGGGAGGAAGGGTTGTATTTTTTTGTTCGATTTATTTTGGGGCCACCCTCATCAGTGCTCAGGGATTACAACTGGCTTTGCACTCCTTAAATTGGTACCTTGAGTATACCTTATGTCTACCCTAAACACGACTGTAAATTCTAGACTCTATGCATAGATTGACAGCTTTAAATTCTCTAGAGTGACTCAGCTTTAATCTGAACGACTCTTAGTGGGTAAGAGGGCAGGACACGGAAACTGAAAGGTGAAGTTAGGTTAGGCAAGAACTGTCTTCGGACTCTTGATTACATGAGTTAGATACCATCCTCTGAATAAGCCTAGTCCAGAATGAAGAAAGGCCTTTATGGGAGTGGATTCCATAATTGTATTGTTCTTAAGATTGTCCGAGCTTGAGTGCTTCCCTACCTGCAGGCATCAACTAAAATTTGATGCAATGAAGTTTTCGGAGTCCTGATGAGAAAGTAAAGAGCACATGCATGTCTGACCTTGCCTCCGAGTCACATGCAGTTGCTTCCCACTGTAATCTCAAGGGAAATCCTTCATGAGAAACATAACTATTTCCCACTCTGAGTCATGTGAGCGCCCAGAGACACACACCCGCACCAGCCTTAGGCTCCTAATTGACAAGTACCTTTCTTTTAAGATCATTTTAATCATTCCAAACTGTTCTCTGAGGGCCAGAGCAACAGCCCGGTAGGTAGGGCATTTGTCTTACGCGGCCGGCCCATGCCGCCCGGTTTGATCCCGGCATCCCATATGGTCCCCCAAGCACCGCCAGGAGTGACTCCTGAGTGCAGAGCCAGGAGAAACTCCTGAGCATTGCCGGATGTGACCCAAAAAGCAAAAAAAAAAAAAAAAAATCATTGAATTCCTAATTGGGAACAGTTCCAGCCCATGTAAACTATTAACTGAAGTGACTGGAGTTTTTATTGTTTGTTTCCAATTTTAAGATTATTTTTTTGTTTCGGGACTGGAGAGATAGTACAACTGGTAAGGTGCTTGCCCTGTATGCAGCCGCCCGGGTTCCATCATGAGCTTCCCAAATAGTCCCCCAAGCACCATCAGGAGTGATTCCTGAGCACAGAGTTAGGAGTTACCCCTAAGCACCGCCAGATGTGGCCCTAAAATAAAAAATTTAAAAATAAGTAAAATGTTTCTTCTTACAGGGAGGCCCAGGTTCAATCTCTAGCAATAGATATGGCTCCATGAGCAGTACCAGGAATGGCTGAAAAATAATCAAAAAGAATGTCCCAGCTTATAACTAAGCAACTAAACTTGCATTTTCCATAGATTCTTATTTGAAGACTTTGTGACAGGCATTGCGTTAGCAGAATTAGCAGAGTTTAATAATGTTTGTATTGAAAATAATAAGTCCTGGCATGTTAGGATTCAGAGCATGTGTTTTTAATGTCATTATATATATATTTCTTTTGCTTAAATTTCTTTTTTTTTCCCCCCAAATTTTATTACACCACTTTTAGACATACAATTGCAAGATGCTCATGTAAAGTTTTGGTTCTACAGTGTTCCAACACCCATCCCTCCACCCGAACCCATCTCCCATCACCAATGTCCCCACCTCCCTCCCCCCCCCCACACCTAAACTACTTGGCGGGTTCTGTATGTCTTTTCTCTCCTCTCTATCTCTCCCTCCCGCCTAACTTTCCTGCACATCGTAGAATGCAGTACATTAAAGGACATAACTGTTTCCACTAGTTTGATGGGCCACGTGGCCGCAGTCGACTTAGGGGCCTCATGGTCAGCATCTGGACAGCGAAGGTTTTGCTCTATTAATCTGGTATTGAGGTAGCATCCCAGCATCCCGACAGCGAAGGTGGTGGCTAGTGTGGTGGGCTAGTCTCATCTGGCTGCTTCCGGGACCCCCAGAGGTGATGGGCCCACTCTCAAAACCCATCTGTCCTCCTGGGAGCCCCATGAGTCAGCTGAGGCTGGGGAGAGTGGAGTTCCAGCTTCCCCAGCCTTGTTTGAGATTGTATGCTATGACTGGTCGCCCCAGGGCAGCTCCTGGGGGGGGGCCACCAGGCTCGACAAAATGGAAGGGGGAATGTCATTATATATTTTTAATCTTCTACCCTATTTAAAAAAAAAAATAGTTACCCATCTCACTGTCCTCACTGAGGAAGTCACCCAGTGTAGCACATGGACCTGTGCAATTCTACCAGTTGTGCAGCCCATCCCAGTGTTGTGCTGTGAAAAGTAATAGCCAGGGCAGTATCTGAATAAAGAAGCGGGTGATGTCATTTGATTTATGCTTTGCTCCAGGGACAGAACCTTATGGAACTGGAGGCAGCGCAGAACGGTTGGGTAAGCGGGATGAGTCAGGGCCACACCTGTAACCCGAGTGTGCCAGCCGTCAAACATGCCCCAGGGCCTGAGCGCTGCACCCAAAGCGGGCTCCAGGGCCTAAGCGAAGGTGCACGTCAGTGCCTTTGCCTTCGGGATTGGATTCATTTATCTCACGGCGCCTTCCCGGGTGGTGCTGGCAGCCACTCTGCCACTCTGCCCAGGAGTCTGCTGCTCAGGCCTAGCAGTGCCAGGGTCACTAGGAGCACAACCCTCAGGGCACAGGCACGGCCACACTCAGTGGGACTAAGGCGGGCAGGAGTGTGCTTGATGCCCGTTAGACGCCTCATGCTTGCAAGACACACCCTCCACTCCTCAGCATTATCTCCTCAGCTCCATCTTGACTTGCTTTGGTTTGAGTTTGGGTTTTTGATCACACCTAGTGGTAATTCAGGGGCTTCTCCCAGTGCTGTGCTTGGGGATTGTCGTGAGGGTGCTGGGGCCCAGCCTCAGCCTCTGACACGGAGCACGCGTATTCTAACCCTTGGAGCCACCCTGCCTCTCCTTTCTGGGTTTTAATTATCTGATTGTTCTACTGAATCCTTTTTTCTTGGGGGGCACTAGTAGTGCTCAGGACTTACTTCTGCTTTGTGCTCAGGGGTACTGGGGATCAGACCCTGGTTAGCCACTTGCAAGACAGAAGATCCCTTACAAGAAACCCTCCCCACCGTACTGTTTCTCACAGCCCTGAATCCTATTCTTTTTTTTTTTTTTTTTTTTCTTTTTTGGGTCAACCCGACTACACTCAGGGGTAACTCCTGGCTCTACACTCAGGAATTACTCCTGGCGGTGCCTCGGAGACCATATGGGATGCCGAGGATCGAACCCCGGGTCGGCTGCCTGTAAGGCAAATTACCTACCCACCGGATTATCATTCCGGCCCTGAATCCTATTCTTTAAGGGAAAATTCCTACTTTGCATCCCATTTTCTTACTCATCGGCTTATATAATGGTAAATGCCTATAAATATTTGCCAAGTAAATTAAGGAAGCTTAAAATTAGCACTACATAGGGCCAGAGACATAGAACAAGGGATAGAGAACTTTTTTTACACATGGTTCATTTGGGTTTGATCCTCAGCATTACATTGGTCCCCAAGTACTGTCAGGAGTGACCCCTGAGCACTGCTAAGTGTGACCCAAAAAGCAAGCAAAAAAAATTAGGATTGCTTTTCTTCTGTTTTTTGGGGGACAGCACCCAACATTGTTGAAGGCTTACTCCAGGGATCACCCCAAGCAGGGCTCAGGGCTTCCTTACCTGGCACCAAGGATCAAACCGAGGTCCTGCCTAGTAGACTGTATGCCTTACCAACTGTACTATCTCTTCCACCCTAATATTGTATGTTCTTGAAGAAGATTCTAGATTATTCACCTGCCTTCTTTTATGAATGGGTACAGGGTACAGCCAGGCATGGCCCAAAAGCAAACAAACAAAAAGTCTGAGCATTGCATAGCAAGAAAATGGAAAGATAAGACAGGAAACTTTAGATGTTTAGAGCCTAGGGCCAGAGCAATAGCCCAGCGGTAGGGCGCTGTTGCAGCACGCGCCGGCCTGTGCCGCCCGTGTTCGATCCCGGCATCCCATATGGTCCCCTGAGTACCGCCAGGAGTAATTCCTGAGTGCAGAGCCAGGAGTAACCCCTGAGCATTGCTGGGTGTGACCCAAAAAGCAAACCAAAAAAAAAAAGAAAAGAAATGTTTAGAGCCTAGGTTTTTTGTGGGTTTTTTTAAGTATAGCCACTATATCGTGTTCTCTACCTCTATGCTCTAAACCAGGAAGCATGGATCCAAATGCCTTGTGCACTGCAAAATGGGAGTGAGTCGCTCCGCCTCCACGGTGATTGCCTATGCAATGAAGGAGTATGGCTGGAATCTGGACCGCGCCTATGACTATGTGAAAGAGAGACGCACAGTGACCAAGCCCAACCCCAGCTTCATGAGACAACTGGAAGAATACCAGGGTATCTTGCTGGCAAGGTGAGTTTTTCAGGTTATTCTCCCATTTATACTCCCTAAGACAAGCTGAAACATCCTTCTCTGCAACCAGTTCTCAGGCTAACTTGTGATACATTTTGAAAATTTAAGCCTCTGTTGAGTTTGTAAGTACAAGCATTTAGAATTCACGTTGTTTTCTGGGCTAGAGCAGTAGTATAGTGGATAAGGCAAGGCACTCGCCTTGAATGCAGCTGAACCAAATTTGAGTCCCAGCATCCTATATAGTTACCCAAACACTACCTGAGTAGTTCCAGAGTGCAGAGCCAGGAGTAACCCCTAAGCATCACTGTGAGTGGACCCCCTAAAAAGAATAGAATTAGCATTATTTTCATTTAGTTGTTTGGCTACTCCCAGCTCTTTGCCCAGAAGTGCTTGGGGAGCCACACGCTGGGATCTGACTGGACTCATATGCTGCAGCCATTGAACCTACTCCAGACTAGGAGATTAGACGTTTGATCTAAAGCGAAAAAAAGCATTTAGAAGCAGCTGTAGAGATGCTAGTCCCTACTTTTACTAGGAGCAGGGGTTTGGTTTGGTTTGATTTCTCTCTTTGGCAGGAGGGGGCGCTGGGGAGAGAGTGGGGGCAGGGTAGGTTGGGCCACACCCCACTGTATGTAGGGCTTACTGCTGGCTTTGTTCAGGGGACCATATGGAGTGCTCTGGGCTAGAGCAGTAGTATAGTGGATAAGGCAAGGCACTCGCCTTGAATGCAGCTGAACCAAATTTGAGTCCCAGCATCCTATATAGTTACCCAAACACTACCTGAGTACCCTGTGCGGGTATCAAACACAGGTCAGCCATCTGCTGCAGTACAATCGAGCCCCCACCAGAAGGGTTTTTTTTGTTTTGTTTTTGTTTTTTTTGCTTTTTTTGGGTCACACCCAGCAATGCTCAGGGGTTATTCCTGGCTCTGCACACAGGAATTACTCCTGGCAGTGCTTGAGAGACCATATGGGATGCCAGGAATCGAACCTGGGTCAGCTGCGGGCTGCATGCAAGGCAAACGCCCTACCCACTGGACTCACTCCAGCCCCACCTACGAGCAGATTTTAATTAACATTTCTCAGCATGTTCTAAGGCTTTACCTTAGAACATGTGATTGCTTTACCAAAATGGAAACTAGTTTCTCCCCAGGTAATACTAGACTTATTCATAGAAAAATGTTGACCCATTCTTTTTTCTTTAAAAAAAAAAAAAAGAAGAGGGGGCCGGAACGATAGCCCAGCGGGAGGGCATTTGCCTTGCATCGATGCCGGCCCTTGCCGCCCAGGTTCAATCCCCAGCATCCCATATGGTCCACCCGAGCACCACCAGGAGTAATTCCTGAGTGCAGAGCCAGGAGAAACCCCTGAGCATTGCTGGGTGTCGGGGGACACTGCCAGGGTCCCCAACAGTGCCGGGAAGCGAAGTTCCCTTCTACCTCCAAAGCCGGCGGGAATGGATGAAGACTCAGGAATCTGATGCACTTTTAAAAGGGCTTTACTATCACAGGTTCCGATATACAATCCAAGAGCAGAGAAAACCTCCGGACTCTGGGTTCCCAGCTAGGCCCCAGCCACGAGTAGGCCAAGATGGCTGCCACCACGTGTTGAAGCCCAACAGAGAATGGAGAGGACGGAGAAGCAAAACGCCAAGGGAAGCCGAAATGGCAAAAGGGGGAAAAAAGGGAAAAAGCTTCTTTCTTTTTGCAGCTTATTTTATAGCTAGAAATTCACCCAAACTTCCCAGCCCAGCCCATTCTGGGCTGGGCTATCTAGAGATGAAAACAGGAAAACAGCTCTACAGAAATGTAGCAACTTCAGGAGGCCTTTTGGCTGTTTACAAGAACCCAGAGCTAATTCAAAGCCCCCTAGCAGTGCTGGGAGGAGCTATAAGCTAAATGTAACTTCCCCTGGCAGGGAGGGTCAAATGCCCTCAGGTAATTTCTCCCATCACCTCACCTAATATCTTGAGCCAAGATCTGTCTGGAAATACCTTTATAGAGTAGAGAAAGGGGTTTCTGAGATGGCATGTATCTGTATCAAAGACTACACTAATGCCAGTTAAATATTTCTCCAAGCCTTCACAAGAGTCTCGTCTACTTCACGGTAGTTTTGTATTTTAGTTGCCTTTGAGTTATCAGGGAGCCATGCTTGCTTGCTTGGAGGCAAACAGCATTTTTCTCTGGTCTAATTACTTAGAGATCCAACGTGGCCAGGCAAATATGCTGCTAAGATCTAGCTAGTCCCACGATGATTGTGGTAGCATGAGAGAATATTTATACCAGCCAGTACAGAATACATGGTCAGATAAACTGCCACATTTAAACTACCCCCTATCTACAAAGTGATCTGCAGGAGGCAATCCAGGGCAGATGCAGAGGCTTTTAGGCTTTTAGGTGTCCTGCAACAGCAGGGTGTGACCCAAAATGCAAAAACATAAAAAAAAAGTTAAGGAGCTACCTTAAATCATAGGTATTAGAGTTCATGCCTTTGCATGTAAGAGACTCTTGAGCTAGATCCTCAGCACCTCATGCCCCTCCCCACACGGCCAGGCCCAGGCATTGCTGGGGGTTGCCTCTCTGCAAAATAAGTGTTTGGGGCCAAAGTGATAATACAGCAGGGAGGGCACTTGCCTTGCAGGCAGCCAACCCAAGTTGGATCCCTGGCATCCCATATAGTCCCTCTAGCACCACCAAGACTAATTCCTGAGTTCAGAACCAGAAGTAAGCCCCTGAGTGTTGTTGGGCATGGCACCACCCCCCTCCCCCCAAAAGAGAAAATGTTTTTCAACATATAAAGTTGAATTCTTCCAGACTCTGCTCTCGTCAGAACTCCAGCCAGCAGAAGAGCTGATCATAGCCTGGCTTGTGCGGCCACTTGCGGCCGCGTGGTTCATCATTCAGTGGTGGAGATCAGAGGTGACTATAAGAGTATGCCACCCACACAGCAGAGCCTGGCAAGCTACCTGTGTCATATTTGATATGCCAAATACCAGTAACAATTATAGACCTCATTCCCATGACCTGATGGAATGGTTTGAGTCTCTTCATATTCCTGGAGCAAGCAGATGTCCTTGGGCTCTACTTGCATGAGACAGGACATATGGAGATGTTACTGGTGCCCGCTCGAGCAAATCGATGATGAACGGGAGGACAAGTGATATAAGTGAAAGTTTAATTCTTCCCCTTTTTTTTCCTTTTAATTTTTGGGGGGATGGGAAATTTTTGTTTTGGTGCTCAGCAGTGCACAGGGCTTATTCTTGGTGCTCAGAAATCAGTCATGGTGGGGCTCAGGAGACCATATGAGTTGACCATGTATGTGCAAGACAGATGCTCTGCCTGCTGTACTATCCACTACCTGCTCCCCCATTCATTTATTTATTTATTTATTTATTTTTGTTGTTGCTTTTGTTGTTGTTTATTTTGACTTTATGGGCCTCCTGCAATACTTAGAGCTCCTGGCTCTGCACTCAAGAATCACTCTTGGCAGTGCTCAGGCGACCATATAGGATGCTGGGGATTGAACCCAGGTTGACCTTGTACAAGGCAAATGTCCTGCCCGTTGTACTATTGCTCTGGCCCCCTAATTAATTTTTTTCTTTTTGCTTTTTGGATCACAGCCGGCACTGCTCAGGGGTTACTCCTCATTCTGCACTCAGGAATTACTCCTGGTGGGTGTTCGGGGACAATATGGGATGCTGGGGATCGAACCTGGGTTGGCCATGTGCAAGGAAAACGCCCTACCCATTGTGCTATCATCCTAATTAATTTTTTTTTTTGCTTTTTGGGTCACACCTGCAATGCTCAGGGGTGTCTCCTGGCTCTGCACTCAGGAATTACTCCTGGCGGTTCTCGGGGGACCATATGGGGTGCCGGGATTGAACATGGACCGGCCGCGTGCAAGGCAAACGCCCTACCCTCTGGACTATCACTCTGGCCCCATGTCCTAATTAATTTTTTAATGCTTAGTTTCACTGAACCATCTCCAGTATTTTGGTCATGTGACAAATCAGGACACTTGGGCTTCATATATATTTGAGGTACAAAAGCCCTTTCTAGAAATACTCTCATACTGAGCCTTCCACTATTCTTAACCATACTGATTCCTCTCTACCCAAGATTTTTTTTGGAGGGAGATCACACCTGGCAACACTCAGGGGTTATTCCTGACTCTGCACTCAGAATTACTCCTGGCAGTGCACTGGGACCATATGGAATGCTGAGGATTGAACCCAGGTCAACTACATGCAAGGCAAATGCCCTACCCACTGGACTAGCGCTCCAGCCCATACCCAAGATTGCTAAGCTCTAATTTGAGGTGTACCTATTGATTTGATGCAGATTACATAATCACTTTGGCTAACACTGCAATCCTTGACATAATTACCATTGGGGGTGGTGGTTGTTGTTGTTGTTGTTGTTGTTGTTGTTGTTGTTGTTTTGGAGGGAGGAGGCTACACCTCTTACTGCTCAGCGCTTACTCCTGGCTCAGGGCTCAGGTATCACTCCTGGCAGGGGTTGGGGACCATGTGGGTACCAGGGATCAAACACCAGCTCAGCCGTATGCAAATACCCACAGTGCTGTGTTGCCTGGGCCCTGCCAGTTTGCTTTTTTGGTGAGAATATTTTAAGATCTCAACATTCAAATCCTATATGATATTATGCCATTAGGTATACTCATGAGGCTATACATGATATACCTGGAATTTTCTCATCTTATAACTAGAAAGTTAGACTCTTTGACCAGTGTAGCCTTGTTTTCCCTAGCCTCCACCCTCTCATAATTATCATTTTACTTTGTTTTTCGAGGCTTGGCTCTTTCAGATTTCACATGTAAGTGATGTCATGCAGTGTTTGACTTTCTCTCTCTACCCGTTACCGAGTCTTGAGCGTATTTTTATAGCAATATGAACCAGCTATTTCATGGGACCAGAGAGATTGACAGAGATTAAGACACGTGTTTTACGGGGCCAGAGCGATAGCACAGCGGGGAGGGCATTTGCCTTCTATGCGGCCAACCCGGGTTTGATCCCTGGCATCCTATATGGTCTCCTGAGCACTGCCAGGAGTAATTCCTGAGTGCAGTAATTCCTGAGTGCAGAGCCAGGAAGTAACCCCTGAGCATTGCCAGGTGTGACCCAAAAAGCAAAAAAAAAAAAGACGCCTTTTACATGCATCTGGCCCCTGTATGATCCTCAACACTCCTTGGTTCCCGTAGCACTGGTGCAGCCCAGAGACTTGGAGCACCACAGGCTTAAGCCACCAACCCCATTGACTAAGGATGCTGGGACAAACCCTGAACCTAAAAGGCTTAGGAACCTCCCCAAAAAAATTAATAAAATAACAAGTTATTTCAATAATAATTTAGTAACTGGATATAAAATTATTTATTTATCTTCATTTGTGTTTTTATTTATTTTGTCTCTTTCGGTCACCTGGCGATGCTCTGGGATTACTCCTGGCTCTGCACTCAGGAATCACTCCTGGCCATGCTCAAGGGTCCATATAGTATGCTGGAGATCAAACCCTGGGCCACATACAAGGCAAATGCCCTGCCCTCTGTACTGTCATTCCAGCCCTGAAATGAGTAATTTCACATTAGTGATTGTCCCTTGAGTGGTAAAAGTCTACTTCCTTTTTGGGGGTTTGTTTGTTTGGGGAGGGGTAGGGTGTGTCATACCCAATGGTGTTCAGTGCTTACACCTGGCTCTGTGCTCAGGAATCACTACTGGCAGGGCTTGAGGGACTGTATGCAGTCCCAGGATCAAACCTTGGTCGGCCACATGCAAGGCAAGTGCCCTACCCACAGTGCTATCGGGCCTGACCTTTTTAAAACCTTATTGAGGCACCATGACTTGGAAATGTATTGACGATTAAGTATAGGCATATGTGTCTATGTCCCAACATAGTTCCAGTCTTCACCAGTGTCCACTTTGCTCCATCAACGTCCCCGCCTGCTTCAGGCACTGCTTTATCCCTTTTAGGCTCTGTGGCGAATAATACTGTTACTAATAGGGTTTCGTGTATGGCCCTTCACCCACTGTGCAGTGCCCCCTCCCTGAGCTCCCCCTCCACCCCTCTGAAAATGTCCTACTAAGTAAGACAAGTTAAAGATCCGTTCTTGAAAGGCCTCATCTACAACTCTGTAGAGTACTAGATTCTGCTGGGTTCTTTTTTTTTTTTTTACATGGGCATGTTCTAGATGGTTTTGTTAGGGTGAAGTCACAGCTGCCTCGAAGCAGTTGGAGCTGGTGCCAGAGTTTGACTCCAGTGAGTCTCATGACCTGGTCTTAACACTCAAATCTGGGCTGCATTTCCCCTGAACTGAACAAAATGTGAAAGAGCCTTCCAGCCTCTCGGGGCAGAAGGACTACCCTTCCACCCCAAAGTATTGTGAAAATACAGCCGCAGCATAAAATTATGATTTCCACTAACAAACACCTCCCATTTACTCAGTAGTTGGCATGATTTCATCCGAGCTATTCTCTTTGGAGGCTGGAAGGATACGCCAGTCTCCTCTACTGAAAAAGAAACATGTAGGTCTCTGGGGCCAGATTTTGATGACATTTTTAACTTTGATTAGAAGAAGGTAAGACACAGCAGTTCTTTTTTGGCACAAGAAAGAAGCATCTGAAGGTTGGATGAGACATAAATATTGTATGTTCCCAGTCACACACATGACGGATGTTAGGCAATGTCCTCACGTGCCCCATTGTGAGAAAGGATACTGTGTGTCCTGCCAATTTCACTATTTATTCTGGAATTCCAGGCTACTGCAAGCTGTTGGGCTGGGTGTGTTCAGCATATGTGGTTTTTCGTAGATGTTAAAGAATTTCAGAAAAACTCTTCAGTGTGGATAAGAAGGGCAGCCCATTCCCAGGGAAGCCCATCCTGGTCCTGGAGTCTTCTCCCCTTCCTTTCCCTTTCAGTCTCTGGGGCCTTGATTCATGGGAGGGACAGTCTGTGGGGAATAAGGGGAACACGCACACACGCACACACACACACACAGACACACACAGACACACACACACACAGACACACACAAACACACAGACACACACACACACACACAGAATCTGAGTCAGTAAATCAATTTACCCTCTTGCTATAGCTTTGAGAGGATGTGTCACTGTTCTGGCCCTTACCTGACCCCAGGAGACCTTCCTCACAGAGTACTGTTTAGAAAAGAAAACAGATGCATAGAATGTACATTCCAGGGCCGAAGCAATAGTTCAGCTAGTAGGGCATTTGCCTTGCACACAGCCGACCCGGGTTCGAACCCCGGCATCCCATATAGTCCCCTGAGCACCCAGGAGTAACTCCTGAGTGCAGAGCCAGGAGTGACTCCTGAGCATCACCAGGTGTGACCCAAAAAGGAAAATAAAGAGAGAGAGAAATGTACATTCCATACTAGTAAAGTTTGGTGATGTTTTTCTCCTGGAGAGGAGAGGGGGATGGGAAGTCTTCTTTTATCAACACTGGGTCATATGGCCTTAGTGGTAGAGCTCATGTCTTGCATGCCTGGGTTTGATCCCTGTCCCCTCATAAAAGAATAATAATAATTAAATAACCATGGGGCTAGAGAGATAGTACAGCAGGTGAGGCACTTGCCTTGCACACAGTTCACCTGGGTTCAATTCCCAGCACCCCATATGGTCCCCTGAACCTTACCCAGGAGTGATCCCTGAGTAGAGACAGGAGTAAGCCCTGAGCACCAATGAGTGGCCCCCCAAAAAATTTTAAAAACAGGCTGAAGAGATAGTACAGGGGTAAGGCTCTTACTGTCCATGCAGCTAACCATGGTTTGATCCCTGGCACCCCTATAGTTTCCTCAGCACCACCAGGAGTGATCCCTCATCATAGAGCCAGGAGTAAGCCCTGAACACCATCAGATATGGTCCAAAACCCAAAATACAATTAAGGGACCAGAGTAATATTACAGTGGATAGGGCGTTTGCCTTACACGGCCGACCTGGATTCAATCCCCAGTATCCCTTATGGTCTCCTGAGCACCTCCAGGAGTAATTCCTGAGTGCAGAGCCAGGAGTAACCCCTGAGCATTGCCAGGTGTGACCCAAAAAAGCAAACAAAAAAAAAAATTAAAATAACCACAAGTCAGGAGAATAGAATTTCATAGACCGACTAAAAAATAAATTCATGGTCACAGTGGAGAACGGTGTAGAAACACTGTACAGCTCTGAACCCATACGGCAGTGAACACCCAGATCAAATCAAGGCTCAACGTGGAGGCCAGAGCAGATTCTGTAGGGGTGAAGGCACTGGCCTTGCAGCCGAGGACCCCACTTCCATTTCTGGCACCACATGTGGTCCTGAGCACCAGCAGGGTCACTCCTAAACAGAGCCAGGAGTAGCCCCTGAGTATTACGGATGAAACACAAACCTTTTCCTCTACCCACCCACCAAAAATAATTACCGCAGAAGTGCCTGCTGGATGCACGGCCATTAGACCCACAGGGTGGTGACACCCGCAGTCGGCGCTTGTCAGAACTCACCGCCCAGTGAGCTGGGCCCCCAGATGCTTTTCCAGACCCCATGAATGTTGCTCAGGAACTGCCTATTGAGACGCCCAGACTGCTGTTCATTGCGTGCAGTTCAGATAAGGTGACCCGGAGAAGAAAGTCCTTAGAAAAAATCCCGTTCAGTTAGTTGGTTTGCAAATTCCATTTCTTGTCCAGGTGCTTTCAGTCTTGTATTTCATATCCTGCCACAGGAAGTATGAGTGTTTTCCTGAGAACCCTGATCCTTGCGTTCTTTGGTCCCATAATTGTCCAGGGTAACATTGGACAGTTAAATGAAGGAGGCAGGCGACGGAGTGAGAATGTGTGGGTAGGGTGTTTGCCTTGCACGTGGCCTACTTGGGTTCAGTCTCTGGTATCCCATGTGTTCCCGAACCAGAATTCCTGAGTGCAAAACCAGGAGTAACCACGGGTCATCACTGACTATGATCCCCCACAACAATCAAAAGGAGGGAGGCAGCTTCTAATTGAGGTATTGCCTTGATATTTTGACCCCTTAATAAAAGAGAAACTTCCCAAAAACGACACCAGGATCCCCCAGTAATTTATAAACTAGTTGCAGTCTGTCAGAATGTGAGGCCTAACACTGATGGTCCCCCTGAAATGCAACTTTTGTTTTGTATCTTTAGAGTCCAAGAAAGACTCATAATTATAGCCCTAGAAAAAGGCATCATAAAGCATCCGATGCTGTGCATCTTTTTTCCTGTTTTTATCGCTGAAGGGTGGGAGTAAGATGGGGGAGGTGTTGAAATCCTCCATCCAACTGCCGGCAGCCCTGCTTGTTACTCTGCACTCTGAGCAGGCGAGTATCTGGCAGATTTTTTTTTTAATTTTTTATTATACCACCATGAGACATATAATTACAAAGGTGTTCATAATTGGTTCTTGGTAATACAGTATTCCAGCACCCATCCCTCCACCAGTGCCCCATTTCCACCACCAATGTACCCCACCCCCAGGCTGCCTCAATAGCAGGTACCCCCGTTTCCTCTCTTTCTTTCTCTGTCTCTCTCTGTCTCTGCATCTCTCTCCCTCTTATTTTACACATTGTGGCTAGACCTGCAGTATCTGGCAGATTTATATCCCATTAGACAAGTTCAGATTTCAGCCACTGGCTAGCTGGACCATGTGTCTGTGATATTCGGCTCCAGTGTATAGGGGCAAGAGGAAAACCCCTGCGTGGCGGCCAGCAGGAGTCACGCCATATGCTCGCCGAGATGTCCGTGTCCGTTCTTTGACTGTCCCGTCCATCACCTGTGCCAGTGGAAGCAGGTTTACTTTTTAACCCTGGCTTTGCTGGTGGCAAGGGCAAGATCTCATTAACTGGTACACAGAACATACTGACCAGCCAGCAGGAAGGATATGAGAATGGTTAGGCATGGATTCCTGGTCAGGTGACCCCAATCAAAATTGAGATATAAGGACTCCTCAGCTGGGACAGAGCAATAGTACAGCAGGTACTTGCATGCGCCAGCCTGGGGTCAGTCCCCATGTGGTCCCTGAGTCTCCCTGAGCATAGAGCTAGGAGGAAGCCCTGAGCTTCACTGGATGTGGCCAAAATAAAACAAAAAAAAAAAAAAAACTCAAATAATCTTAAATCACTCAGGACCATGCATAACACATAGAAAATGTTTGCTTAATGCTTTTTACTCTTCTTTATTAGGTCATCTAATACCTTATCAAATAGTCATAAACAATGATTTTACTTATTTTTTTTTCTTTTGTTTTTTGGGTCACACCTGGCGATGCTCAGGGGTTACTCCTGGCTCTGCACTCAGGAATTACTCCTGGCGGTGCTCGGAGGACCATATGGGATGCTGGGGATTGAACCCAGGCTGGCATGGGCCTGCTGCGTGCAAGGCAAAAGCCCAACCCTCTGGGCTATCGCTCCGGCCCCCATGATTTGAATTATTACTGACACTATTTCTTTATGGTCTTTGTTTTTTGTTTTGAGCCACACCTGTGTGTTTAGAGCTTACTCTTGCTCTGTGCTCAGGGATCATTCCTAACTGGGCTGGAGATCTTACGTGCTAGGGATTGAACCTAGGTTGGTCACATAAAAGCCAATTACCTTATTTTCTGTAATAGCTCTCTGGCGCTAATAATCCATTTTTACTAGTGTTTTCCTCTGCATAATTTTCCCAAATAAAGTTGGTGCTTTACCAAATAGATAATAAAGTTGGAGCAGGAGAATGGAATCTCATATGCATTCATTTAAATTCCTTTCTTGTTAATAACGTGCATAAAAGACCATATTCCTACCAGAACATGAATGTGTGTTTGCTTATATGAATCCAAATTCGGATCAGAGATGGCTTGTAGGGAAGATAGAACCTGAGATTAGCCGCATCGTTCAGTTCACACCAACTCTGAAGTAGCTTTTGACAATATTTTCTTTCTGTCTTACTGAACTAACAGAGGTTGCTAACTTTGAACAGTAACAGTTTAAAATTATAGATGTGAGGCCAGAGCAATAGGACAGTAAGGAGGGCATTTGCCTTCACATGGCTGACCCAGGTTTGATCCTCGGCATCCCATCTGATCCACCAAGCACTGCCAGGAGTAATTCCTGAGTGTTGAACCAGGTGTAACCCCTGAGCAATGGGTATGACGCCGCCCCCAAAAAAGCAAAAAAAAAAAAAAAAAAGTTTTAATTAAAAATAAAATAATAGATGTAATGCTGGAGGGAGAGTACAGCAGGAAGGGTGTTTGCCTTGCACTCGGCTGACCCAGGTTTGATCCCTAGAAACACATATGGTCCCCCCCCCCAGGCCCACAATGAGTGATCCTGAGCACAGAGCCAGGAGTAAGCCCTGAGTGGGGGCCGGAGCAACAGCACAGCAGGTAGGGCATTTTTCTTGCACACAGTCGACCGGGTTCAATCCCGGCATCCCATATGGTCCCCCAAGCAATGCCAGGAGTAATTCCTGAGTGCAGATCCAGGAGTAATCCCTGAGCATTGCCAGGTGTGACCCAAAAAAAAGCAAAAGAAAAAAAAATAAGCCCTGAGCAAAACTGGCATGGCCCAAAGAAAGGAAAAAATAAAAAAGAAAAAGAAATGAGCAATAGAATCAGCCCTATCTTTGAACTGGGGTGTTTCCTCTCCTTTACAGTTAAAAGTCATTTTAAGAGCCCAAGCAGTAGTCCAGCGGGTAGGGCGTTTGCCTTGCATGCAGCCGAACCGGGTTCGATCACTGGCATCCCATATGGTCCCCGAGCACCGCCAGGAGTAATTCCTGAATGCAGAGTCAGGAGTGACCCCCAAAAAAAAGAGTCAGTTTAAGTCCAGAGCCTTGAATCAGTATTCGGGTGGGTAGGGTGCTTGGGCCACACTCAGAGGAGCTCAGGCTATTTGGTGCAAGGGATTGAACCAGAGTCTTCTTCTCCCCAGCCTTCTTGATGCAATATTTGCTGATGATTATCTCCCAGGAAGAATAGGAAATTCCTGCTGGGCAACACAACTGTGATGTTAGTCACTTCCTCTGAAACTTGTACTGTTTGTGCCTCTTAGCATAACATTAGTCTCTCCTTCCCCGCTGACTGACAAGGGATTTGCAAACGGTTTTTAAAAAATTATCTCTTGGAAAAGAAATGAAAACATCTTCTGGCGGATTTTCCACATAGTGTGCTAGGAGTAATTCCTAAGTACAGAAGCAGGAGTAGCCCCTGAGCATTGCTGTGTGACCCAAAGACAAAAACAGAAAAGAGTTTGTGAATAAGGTGCTCGGCCCCGGTTAGCCCCAACACCAGCACCACACTGCACCACACATTGTCCCCCAGCACTGCCAGGGCTCAGCCCTGGGCACAGAACCAGGATAGCCCCTGGATACTGCAGGTGTGGCCCAAACACAACCCAGAAAAAGATCAACTGTTCTTCCATATTATTAGGATGAGAACAGTCACTCCCTGAGATGTCTTTCCAGTTACTTCCCTTACAGAGACTGTCTTGGTGTCATGGTGACAGAGGGGATTTGATGCAGGTTGTAAACAGCCTCATAGAAACTGGAGAGCGTGCAGACGGTGACTAGGGCACTTGCCTTTTGCACACCACAGCTGACCTGGGGTTCAGTCCCCAGCATCCCATATAGTCTCCTGTCGGGCGCTCCGCGGGGTCCCCGACAGTGCCGGGAAGCGAGTTCCCTTCTACCACCGAAGCCGGCGAGGAATGGATGAACACTCAGGAATCCGATGCAGTTTTAAAAGGCTTTACTTATCACAGGTTCAGGCATACAAATCAGCAAAAGGACAAGCCCGGTGCTTAGTATTCCAGGCTAGAACCCCAGCCACGTGTAGGCCAAGATGGCGGCCACCACGTGTAAAGGCTTTGGGAAAGAAAAAGACTTCCAAACAGGGCGAACGCTCACAGCGAGCAAGAGCCCCCAAAGAAGCCCGCGAGGGTGAAAACCGGCTAGTTTATACCCCTGCAACTCAGACCTTCCTCCCAATGTTATGGAAAGCAGGGAGGGTGCAATGCCCTTAGGTAATCCCTCCCTGCATCTCACCTAGGGCCTTTACTGTGCTAATGTTTTGAGCCGGGAATTCCTTTGTAATGTAGAGAAGGGGGTTTCTGAGATGGCATGTCACTGTACCAAAGACCAACACCAATGCCAGTTAAATATTTCTCCAAGCCTTCACAAGTCTCCTCTACTTCATTGTAGTTTTATATTTTAGTTGCCTTTTGAGTATATCAGGGAGCCATGCTTGTTTGCTTGGAAGCAAACAGCATTTCTCTCTGGTCTAATTACTTAGGTGTCCTACGTGGCCAGGCTAATATGCTGGTAAGATCTAGCTAGTCCCACGATGATTGTGATAGCATGGGAGAATATTTATACCAGCTAGTACAGCATACGTGGTCGGATAAACTGCCACATTTAGACTACCCCCTTATCTACGGAGTGATTTCGGGGAGGCAATCCAGAGCAGATGCAGCGGCCCTTAGGAGTCCTGCAACAGTCTCCCTCTTACACTGCCAGGAAACCCCTGAGCATCTCTGGGCATTGCCAAAAACAGAAAAAGAAACTGGAGAAGAGGCGCATATGTAGGTCAGTAAACAGGGTATCTGGATATGAGAAGAGACTTTAAAGGAAAGCACGTTGGCCGCAGCGTGGAACTTAGCCCCCTGCCAAGGTTGTCCGCTTGCCCCTTCCCAAAGTCCCTGAGGATGTGTGAGATGTTGTCTCCTCCTAGGGGCCACTAGAGTGTGTGCAGCTTGAAACCGTGAAAGCCCCGCCTTACACCCAGCTAATTGATTCCAGCTCGTCTTCATAAACAGACTGACCTCCTCCTGCCCAGAAAAGCGTCCTTTCTCAAGCCTGAGTCAGAGAGGGCCCCACCCAGGCAGCAGACTGGCAGGGGACCCGGAGAGCAGGTGCAGAGTCGAGAACAAACAGAGGTTCACGTTAGTGCAGGCGCATGACTCGGCAGGGATTCACAGGCGGTGGAAGCAAGTTGTTCTGGGCCGTTTCCCACTCCACCCTGCAGTTAGGTAACTCCTCATCAGAAGTCAGGGCAACCACACCCCTAACACCACATTTAGTGACCTGGCTGTGGTCCTGTCCAACCACAGGGCCACCTTGCAAGGACTTTAGGGACTGTGCTTCCTAGTCAGTGTGAAGTTTTAAAATGAAATTTCATCCTCTTACCAGAACTTTTCTCCATGAAAAGAGCGTGTTCCCCAGTCTCCCATCAGCTGGCCTTCTAAGGTGTTAGATTAACTCGGATTTTTTTTAGTTTTTGGAGAGGTTTTTTTTTTATTTGTTTTTGGTTTTCTGTTTGTTTGTTTGTTTGTTTTTGTGGGGAGGGGGATGTTTGAGGGCCACATCTGGCAGTGTTTTTTAGGGCTTAGCCCTGGCACTGTGCTCAAGAGTAATTCCTGGTGGGCTTGGGAACCAACTGGTATCCAGCCTGGGTGGGCCATGTACAAGACAAGCGCCTAGCCACTGCACTGTCTCTCCAGCTCTGTAGCCTATTGTTTTTTTTTTCACTCAGAGCTTTCAAATTAGGGTCTGCACTTTATGTTCATCCTCTTCCATTGTGTTACCAACTTTTTTCTCCATTGCTGCTTGTCTCATCTGTGCATTCTAACTCAGGAATGGTTCCCATCCTCACACTTCAGTATCAGTGATAAATCAAATCCTACATTAGCTTGTAATAAGCACCAATAGAGTCTGTATTTCTTAGATGCTGTTTTGCTTTAGATTTATTTTTCTGATTATTAATATCAAATACAGTTTTTAAATTCAAAAGTTTTATATATATAAAGGAATGGAACATTAAGCTTTTCCTAAAAGTGCTTCTGCCTTCTTTGAAAGAAATAACAATTTTTTTGTGATGTTCCTCATGCTATTTTTCTGTCGTTACTGAAACATAGGACTTGATTATTCCAAATATGTTCAGCTGCTTTTTCATTGAATAGTATATCTTGGAACTCATTCCACTGAAATACCTGACTCTCTAGCATCATCATAACAGGGCCTAAAAGAAAGATATTGCCAGATTTCTTAAAGATTGTGTAATTTCTGTAGCCAAGCCAGATTTCTCAAAGGGTTGAGCACAGGCCTTGCATATACTCCAGGGTCCACCAAGCATCAGCAAAAGCAAAGGCAAACAAACCAGAGACGTAGTAGAGCAAGTAAGGATTGCACAGAGCCAACCCAGTTGTGACTCCCAGCATCCCATAGCTTTGCCAAGCACAGTCAAGAGATCCCTGAGCACAGAGCAAGAAGTAAAGCCTGACCACAGCAAAGTGTAGTTCAAAAACAAAAAGCAGGGGCTGGAGTGAGAGTCCAGCAGGTAGGGCATTTGCCTGGCATGTGGCAAACCTGGTTTTGATCCCCGACATCCCATAGGGTCCCTCGAGCACCACCAGTAGTAATTCCTGAGTGCAGAGCCAGGAGTAACCCCTGAGCATCACCAGGTGTAACCAAAAAAAAAAAAAGAGAGAGAGAGAGTTTATGATTCAGATTGATCTGAGAGTAATTTTCAGGAAGGGGTTGGTTATGTTTTTACAGACCGTAGTAAAGTATGTCCTGTCTGTCCTCTGCAGCAAACAACGGCATAACAAGCTCTGGAGGTCTCATTCAGACAGCGACCTCTCAGACCACCATGAACCCATCTGCAAGCCAGGGCTGGAACTGAACAGGAAGGAGATCACCACCTCGGCAGACCAGATTACTGAGGTGAAGACCTTGGAGAGTCACCCACCCATACCGCCCGTTTTTGTGGAGCATATTGTCCCGCAAGATGAAAACCAGAAAGGCTTGTGTACCAAAGAAAGAATGATCTGCTTGGAGTTTACGTCCAGGGAATTTCGTGCTGGACAGATTGAAGATGAATTAAACCTAAATGACATCAATGGGTGCTCATCAGGGTGTTGTCTGAATGAAGCAAAATTCCCTCTTGATAACTGCCATGCGTCCAAAGCCTTAATCCAACCTGGACAGGTTCCAGAAATGGCCAACAAGTTCCCAGACTTAACAGTGGAAGACTTGGAGACAGACGCACTGAAAGCAGACATTAATGTTCACTTACTGCCTATGGAAGAGTTGACATCTCGCCTGAAAGATCTCCCGATATCCCCTGATCCTGAGTCACCAAGCCCCCAACCCAGTTGCCAGGCTGAAGTCTCAGATTTCAGTACAGATCGCATTGATTTTTTTTAGTGCCCTCGAGAAGTTTGTAGAGCTCTCCCAAGAAACCCGGTCCCGGTCTTTCTCCCCACTCAAGGATGGAGGAGCTGGGAGGAGGACGGAGGGAGAGCTGTCGACTGTCAGTAGAAGCAGCCCCCTGTGAAGGGACCACTGATGACCAGAGAAGCAGCTCCCTGAGTAATACTCCCCACGCATCTGAAGAATCTTCAATAGATGAGGAACAGTCAAAGGTAAAAACTATTTCTAGTTCACTTTCCACCTAACAAAACTGTCTTTGAAGACAGAATATTTAGGATTCTGTCACAGTCATTTGATTTTTTTTTTATATTGCTAAAGATTTTGGAAGGCAGTGTGGAAAGACAGTCTTTCATACTTTTCCTAGAAGTAGTTGCCCTTGAAACTTTTTATAAATCAGTACCTTTTGAGAAATTTCTCTTTCCATGTTTTTGGTATTGTTGGAAGCTCTTCTGAGGGGGCGGGGAATGGTAAGGAGGATTAGCCAAAACAAATGCCCTGGATAAACAGGTTGGATTGCCCTCTCTGGACCTCTAGTTCAAATGAAACCTCACCAATAATAAAATACAAGGGAGGGTGGAATTGTCATCGAGCAGTAGTAGAGCACTTGCCTTACATACAGGAAGCCCTAGGTTTGGTCCATGGCACTGAAAAAAAAAAATAAATTATTTTTATATACAAGCGGCTCAGATGCTGCCTGAGTAAAATCTGTGGCTCTGAGAGGATGAATTTCTTTGGGAAATTCTATCACAGAAAATTCAAAAAATTGGGGGAGGGGAGCAGGTAGTACAGCAGGTAGAGCGTTTGCTTTACACACAGCTGACCCAGGTTCGATCCCTGGCATCCCCCTACGGTCCCCTGAACACTGCCAGGAGTAATTCCTGAATGCGGAGCCAAGAGTAACCCCTGAGCATCTCTGGGTGTGACCCCAAAAGGGAAAAGAAAAGAAACTTCAAAGAATGAGCCGAGCAGGGGCCAGAATGAGAGTAAGCAGGGAGGGCTCTAGCTTGCATGTGGCCAGCCTGGCTTTGACCCCTGGCATCCCCCGGCACTGCCAGGAGAGGTCTCTGAGTGCAGCTCCGGGAATAATCCCGACCATCACTGGGTGTAGCCCAAAAACCCAAGGCAGGGGAAAAAATAAAATTCAAAGACTGTGGAACTGTAGTGATACTACAGCAGGTAGGGTGTTTGCAAAGACTAGGTAATGGTTAGAGTAGCAACTGTTTTTTTTTTTTTGGTGGGGTTGCTTTGGGGATTTTTTGTGGGGGTGGGGTTTGTGTGTGTGTGTGTGTGTGTTTGTTTTTTGTTCTTTGACTTTTGGTTTTGACCACACCTGGAAGTGCTCAGGGAACGCATGGGGTACCTGTGGTCAAACTCAGATCAGCCACATGCAAGCAAACACCTTCCTGCTATATAGTCGCTCCAGCCCCGACTCGCAACTGTTTCTTGTACAAAGTTCTTGGTGTTAATAACTCTTCTCAGTTGTTCTTCAGCTCAGAGCCTGTGATTTTTCAGAAATCTAGGTATGATTTGTCAACAGAAGCCCAAGATTCTTACCAGTGTCATACAAGCTCTAATGAGAGGAGGAAAAGAATTCCTGTAGAGGGGGCCAGAGAGATAGCATAGCGGGTAGGGCGGTTGCCTTGCATGCGGCCGACCCGGGTTCGTTCCCAATCCCTGACATCCCATATGGTCTCCTGAGCCAGGAATAACCCTGAGCATTTCTGGGTTTGACCCAAAAAATCAAAAAAAAATAAAAAGAATTCCTGTAGATTAACCAGTTCTCACACTCACACATATTCTCATTTTGACACTTCTGGAATTGGAATGTGTCTTGAAACACGCCGGTGTCTAGAGCAGTATGATCCGGTAGTGTTGGGAGTAAATGGCAAAGGATCTACTCTAACATACCAAACTTCATTTATTTCAGTGGACCTGACTAGATTTCTGACAGCTCCTGCTGTGTGTCTGCTTCAGCACTTGTTACAGTTCCGCTTGTCTCTTCTAGACTACCGCAGAGCAGTTGTCGCCTCTGATTCTGTTCTTTTCTCCCAAAAGTTATATTGCTGTGTTTCATTTCCCTAGGAAATCAGAATGCTTGAGCTCTTTCTCCTTGGAACTAATGGGTGTGTAGCAGCTTAGACAGAAATAGCTTTTCTTCAAAGTCCCTGGTTAGCTGAGTCTGGACTACCACAGCCCAGCGTCCCCCATGGGCCCGGGGTGCCTTCTCTCCCAGTCCTGGCAAATTTGACTCTATTTGAGGGCCCAGAAATTTCCCCAAAAGGCATAATTGTCCTTATTCTAGCTTTGATACTCTTTAGAAGGACTCTGATCAGAACAATTTCTAAAGAAACATAGTGAATGAAGGCTTATAAAAAATGTAACAAGGGGCCGGAGCTATAGCCCAACAGGTAGGGCGTTTGCCTTGCATGCGGCCGGCCTGTGCTGGCCCGGGTTCGATCCCGGCATCCCATATGATCCCCTGAGCCCCGCCAGGAGTGATTCCTGAGTGCAGAGCCAGGAGTAACCCCTGAGCATCGCCAGGTGTGACCCCCAAAAAAAAAGTATGAAAAAAAATGTAACAAAAGAATACCAGTGGTCATAAAGATGCTGTTTTAAGAGGTGTCTACTGGCTAGTTCCATATTTTAAAATTCATTATTTTTACAGTAAGACTTAATCTCAGGGCCGGAGTGATAGCCCGGCCTGTAGGGCAAACGTTTGCCTTGCACACGGCCGGCCTGTGCTGGTCCGGGTTCGATCCCCGGCATCCCATATGATCCCCCGAGCACCGCCAGAAGTGATTCCTGAGTGCAGAGCCAGGAGAAACCCCTGAGCAATGCCAGGTATGACCCCCAAAAAAAAAGCCAGTAAGACTTAATCTCGCTTTGGCCAGTTTTGAGTGGTCTAGTTCTGAATTTGGGAAGAGTAAACTAACAGACATGGTGTCTAAATTTGCTGAGGCGCACGGCTCCAGAAGCCAAGTAAATCTTCTGCAGTTCAGTGACTAGAGTATTCTTGCCTGCGCTGGGGACACTTTTGTTGGGAGAAGCAGTGAAAGGCCATGAACAGAAGCCAGCAAGACAGGCGAGAAGAAAGCAGTGAGCTTCCCAGAGAGACAGGGAGAGGATGGCGTCAGCTGCCCTGCCCTCACGGCGTCCGAGTGAGTGGACAGTGAGCAGTGAATGGACCTCCTTCCTTCCAATTAAATTAGACTCAAACTACTGGAGCTTGAAAGGCCATAGAAACAAAAGGTGTTTTATCTCCTCCAATATGACCTAAATCCTAAAACTCATAGTCTCAGGAAAATAAAGACAAGGGGAACCTCTGAGTCTTATTTACTATTCTTTTTTTTTTTTTTTGGAGTAAAAATACTGAATCAAAATCCTATCTGAGTAGTCAGAACAGAAACTTGAGTAGACGAGGACACAAACTGTAATGAATTTTGTGTTTCTGTCTTTGATGAATTCACTTTTCCCCTTGTACAACAAAACAGATGCAAAAGGCAGCGCCAGGCAAAGGATGGTTCCTTTGCACGCCATGGTTTTATGCTCAGAGCCAGATAGCTTCTCCTGGATCAGAAGACTAGCAAAACATCTGGCGTTTTCCATTCTACTGCAACTTGTCATAACCATCTCACTATTTTCTTAGGCAATCCCGAACTGGGCAGTCCCGACATCTTCATGCAGCCTCACTCCAGAAAATGCAATTTCAGTCAAAGAAATCGCCACTGAGATTGAATCCATCAGTCAAGGAGCTGGGCAGATTCAGCTGAAAGGAGACATCCTTTCCAACCCATGCCACACACCAAAGAAGAGTTATGTCCAAGAGTTGCCCCTTGAGAGAGCCCAGACCCTGGAAAACAAACCTGGAAATACGGAGCCGAATGAGGACTCCTATACTGCTCAGCCAGAACTAGCCAAAGACTCAGGAAAGGGGGACCTGGAAGGCTGCCTAATCCCACACTCATCCACAGACTTGGAGGAGGAGGAAGCCGCAGAGGGGGACCAAGAGCTCGGGGGCCCAGGGGCGCAGCCCAGTGCCAAGTGGTGCCCTGGGTCTGTCAGACGAGCCACCTTGGAGTTTGAGGAGCGGTTGCGGCAGGAGCAAGAACACCACGGTACAGCCTCTGCTTGGACCTCATCGTCCACTCGCAAGAACTCCAAGAACGAAGTTTCCCATGGCAGACCCTAGCACCAAAAGGGAAGAATGAAGAAGCCACCCTGGAACATTCATTTGTCCCCAAGGAACTGGAGCTGAGCAAGGGCAAAGGGAAATGTGGCGGGCCGAGTCTGGCTCACTCCCCACGCCGAGCAAAATGCCCTTTGTCCCCACCACCGAGCTGCAGGCATCTCACCCCTCACCGGTCCCACAGGACAGTCCAGGGCCAGAGGCTAAGCCCAAGCACGAAGGTGTCTTGAAGGAGCAGAGGACTCTGGTTCCCTGCCAGGGCTCTGACGCATGGGCTGTCCCTGTCTCCCTGCCCAAGAAGATAGAGATCATTGAGTACACCCACACGGTGACATCGCCAGATCCCACCAGCGCAGGGGGTGACCTAGCCCCCTGAAAAGAGTGGGGAGCAAGCCACCAGGAAGGTGAAGGTGGAGAAGACCATCACTGTCGTCTGTGCCCTGGATGAAAATCTGAACCGGACTCTAGGTCCTCAGCAGGTTTCTCTGCAGCCCCAAGTGCTACCTCGGCCGCCTCCTTCGTCTCCTGAGCACAACAGGTGCACTGACCCAGCCCCGCCCGTGAGCAGCCCCGAAGACGAGGGCCACAGCTCCTCAACCACCCAGGACACAGCAGCGCCTTTTGTCAGTCACACAACCCATGTGCCGTCTGCCAGTTTGGACTACCTGTACCCCCCAAACTGTGGTTCACCTGGAAGGCTTCACGGAGCAAAGCAGCACCACAGACAGTGAGCCCTCCACAGAGAGGGACTGTGGGGAAGGCAGGCAGGAGGGGCCCCTTTCCGAGCGCAAAGAAACGCCACACAAGGGCTCCCTGTTAAGCAGCGAAGACCTAAGTTTAATCAGCAAACTGGGTGACAGTATTGGGGACTTGGAAGAAAAACTGGACGACCCTGGAGCCTGTCAACTCCCACATAGCTCCAGCAGTGGCAGCATAAAGGGTCTCAGCCACGGCCCGGTGTGGTGAAGGAGCGCACAAAGGAAATCGAGTCCCGGGTGGTTTGCCAGGCAGGGCTCCCCGCACCATCCCAAATGAAGCGCTCCATGTCCCCCGCCAAGTTAGGCTACTCGGACCTGTGTAAAGACTGTCTCCCAGAAAGGGAGTGTGTCTGTTCTGAGGCCCCACATCTCCAGCTGCTCCAGCCCTTCATCAGAACGGACTCAGGCATGCACACTGTAGTGGTCCAAGAGCTCCCCCAAACCCGGATGCCTCCCAGAACCCTGATCCCACCAAGTATTTTGTAGAGCAACTCAAAACAACAGAGTGTATCGCGCAGAGCAGGCCAGTGGAGAAACCCCTGGTACAGTATGCCAAAGAGTTTGGTTCCAGTAAGCAGTGTTTGCTCCCAGGGCAGGGCCTGAACTGACGAGCTCTGAAGGAGGCCTTCCCTTGCTGCAGACCCAGGGGCTGCTGGGCGCGTCCCTGCTCCTGGGCCAGCTGTGGCCCCTCGTCAGCAGCATGGCAGAACTCACCCCCTTCGAAGACTGAAAAAGGCAAATGATAAAACGGACAACCAACCCCTTCTATAATACCATGTGATTCTGAGCCTACACATGTGACTTTCTTAAATCCTTGTAAAAGGGGCAGGTGTAATATGTAAAGAATATGCACTTTATTCGTTAATTTTTATAATATTTTGGTCATTTTACTGTTCCTGGCGCATGCAGGGTTTGGGTTTTTTCTGGATGGGTGACTGTGTGTGTATGTGAGAAAGAGAGAGAGAAGAGATTTGAACAGCGAGACCATATTCTCATTTATAGAAAATTCAAACCTCAGAGAATGCTCATTTTCAAGAAACACCTTTTCAAAGGCAAATAAATTGCTGTTTTTCAATCAGCTGCCACTTGCCTCTCTGTCCGCCATGAGGAAAGGCTGCTGGCTGGAGTGAAGAAGGAAGCCGATGGGTCGGGTGGCCCCTCAAGCAGGAGATTGGAAACGCCGCCAGGGCCTGTGTGGGTTCCAGACCTGACGATGGGCAGGGCCAAAGGGCTGCAGGACACGCGGGAAAACGGTGGGCTCAGCCTGCTGGTGCTTCAAATCAGATTCTACTTTGCTCTAAAGGGGACCTTCTAGGCTCCATTTGTTCTGGTATTTCCGAGTATCTCATTACAAGAAGTCATGATAACTGGCTTTGTAGACTTACCAAGCAAATAGGTTCTTTTCCCTGGGCAAATACTTCGTTTAATTAAAAGCTATCTGCCTATTAAATCCAAGAACTCTCAGTAAAGAAGCACTTAGGAGAATAAGGGCTGGGCCAGAAAAGTCCGAGCAGGAAGGGCGCCTGCCTTGCACAAAGGTGACCCACGTTCGATCCCCCTGAGCACTTCTAGGAGTGATGATCCCTGAGCACTACCAGGTATGAGCCAAAACCAAAAAAAAAGGAAACTGGAGAAAGGGAAGTGGGAGGCAGACCCCAGCCCCATGTCTCCTGCCCTGTGGTGGGCTGTACCCAGTGACCGCCCCTCCCACCCACCTGGGCAATGTCTCTGCAGCGCTCTCCCAGCTAAACACAATAGGGACACGTTTGAAAAACAGCAATTGAAAGTCATGTGTTCTTGTAAAATGAATACATCTATAGGGTTTTAACCCTTCATTACTTGAATAATTCAGTGGACCTTCAGTTTAATGGCCATTTTTTTTTCCATTTTATTTTCTTCCCTCATGTTGTTTATCCCAGTACTGCCTTTTTTAATTTCATAGATGATATTTGAATTGTTACGTATGTATAACCTCCATTGAATGCAAAGTTTTCTTTTGATATTATCACTGTTAACACTTGACATAAGGGTTTTGTCCCTATTTTTCTGGAAGAGTTGTCGTTTCTCTGGTTCATGCAGTGTTTATGTACATAATGTCCCTCTTTCATAAGAGTTTTGTTGTTGATGTTATAAGGTCTTTCTATTCTGTTTTAATAAGATTTAAAGCTGCAACTGGAAAAGACACAGGCACCACAGAAATAAAACTGATGAGTGTTGGTAGGAATCTGCGGGGTATATTGATGACGATTTTAATTGTTTAAATGGAGACTTCTAATCGCCAGTTCCTGCCAAATTAGTAACTTCCTCCTCAGAGAAATCCCTGGTGGCCCCCATTAGATCAGTCTGAATGAAGTGTGATTTCTCTTTGAGACTAAAAAAAAAAATTTAAAAAAAAACCAGAACGTTGTTGGCTGGTAGCTCAACCTCAGTGAGGGAGTGTATGACGTGCCCCATGCCACCCTCCCTCAGGGAAGCTCCTCATGGAAGCTCCCAGGAGACTTGGCCAAGGGCAGGGCCCTTAATTGAGTCTTTTTAGGATGCTGTCGCTTGGCTGCTGTTGTGAAGATCCTTAACACAGGAGCACCTGCCATAAATAAATAAGCCTATAAATAAGCTAATTTCTGCTTCTTACAAAAAACGTAGTTAGCCTGGAATAAAACCCCTCTGCAGCTCATCAAAAATTGAAGAGATTTGCAAGTTGGCTTCCTGTGTGTTTTGGCTATTGCTGAGAGATTGACTAGGAATAGACTTGAGATGAAGGGTTTGGGCTCGTGAGGGCAGTGAGAGGAGACAGACAGATATAGGGACCGCAAGGTGATAGTGGAGGCCAGAGTTTTGTGGGTAGCCCCAAAGAGAAAGAAAAGGTGGGCTGAGCTCCCTCACACGTGCTGTGGCAGATTGTGCTGTAGTAATGACATGTAGTGACTGTCCCTCACGTCCTTCAGTGTTCAGAGTCCATCCACAGTGGCTTGGAGGACATCCTTCAGTGTCCATCCACACAGTGTAGCAACTCCAGGATCAGAAGTCTTTCCCTAGGTGCTGTGTACCGTGTGAGGAGGCTCGCACAACAGGGTCAGGAATTTACAGGGCTCATGCATCTAAACTGCCCTGTCTATTGAAGCAGCTTAACCACCGGTGTGATTGAGGGGGAACAGAAATTGCCCTGTGGAGCAGGTGACCTTGCATGGAGGTTGAGTGGCCTTCGTGGTCCACGTCGTGCTCTCTTCTCCCTTGCTACTGTGTTCACCCTTACTCTTACTGTATTACATATTAAATAATGAGGAGAGGGAGGCACCCTCTAATGCTGTGAAAGAAAACCTTTTTTTTTTTTTTGAAGAGTGAAAGAAATAGTCTTGCTCTGCCTCCCCTGTAATTCCTTTTTTTTTTAATCATTTCACTTATCTGCCTAAATAAACATTCTCTTTTCAGGGTCTGTAGTTCAGCCATGCCATGGGGTTTTCCCTGCCCTTTCAAATTCCCATTGTTGGTTGGGTTTTCGTGGGATGGTTGGTTTGTTTGACCTAGCTGAGCAATGTCTATGAAATTACATCATGAACTCTCAAGGACTTCTCCGACTTTTGTCTTTCGACCTTTTTATAATCTTGAATAGTCTATTTCCCTTTTATGTTTCTGGAAAAAAACTGGCTCAGAACAAATTTGGTAGGCTGAAATGATGAGGAAAAGCTTGGAATTTTTGCTCAGTGCCTTTCTCTACATTTATTTTGAAAAATCTTGTTTGAGTTATTCTAAAGGGTAGCGAGCGAGAGGGTGAAGGAGAGAGTGAGACAGAGTGAATGAGAGAGAGAATGAGAATTAACATTGTGGTGTAGAGCCAGGAGCACACATACTGTGAGCTGTCGTGTGGGTGGCTGCTGGTCAGGAAGGAGAGAAACCCTAATCCATTCTTTCGTCACACATAGACTCGAGTAGCGTGTACTGTAGAGACGATAGTGCTATGGTGTAGTCATCTCTCGCTTTTGTTGCCTTTCAGATTCTGAATGTTTGGGATCATTCCTAGTATCTCAGCCTCTTTGGGCCCTTTAGCATTTTCCTGACACTGTACCTATATCCCAACTGGTAATTCCTCGTTCTCATTTCGGGAACTACCACCACGAGCTCCAAGGACAGCCTGAGGATGCCGGCCCAAGCTCTGAGGTCTCCTGACGAGCGATCCCAGACAATGCTTTTGGGTAGACCTCTTGGAAATCTTGGCCTGTTTCCTCTGAGGATTTCAGTTCCGAAGTGATCTCAGCATGTTTGGCAAAGATGTTTTTGTGAGGATTGTTTATCTTTTTCCTTTAAGAAAGTATTATGCAAAAAAGGGTCACTTTTAAGGGCATTTTAAAATTTGTTTCAATAAAGCCATTAGTTGGCTCTCTTCTTTTTCTTTCTTTTTTTTGGACAACTCTTTGTGGATACTTTGTTTACATTGTGAGTATTAAAATGTTCATCATCTTGACAGCCGCTCAGTCCCGGTCCCCGCTGCCCACCTCCAGGCACCCCCGCACTGGCTGTCCTGTGTGTTCTCCATGTAGTGGTCGGCCCTGGGGGGGGGGGTGAGCGGAGAAACCTGGAACCAGCTTCTGTCCGTGTCCTGCACCCCCGAACACTGTGTGCAAATAGTGATGGTGGCTTCTAGTGATGGTTTTAATGGTGAATGACTAGTATCGTTCTTTTCATTTGTTTTGCTTTTTGATAATAGATGAGATGGAATTTAGCGCTTTTCAGCACCAATCTAAACACCACATTGGGCTTTGTTTTCCCTGCCAAACTAAGAAAGATCAAGGCATGCCTTGGCATAAAATGTATTTGCTTCAACTCCACCAGCGCCTGTATTTGGAAACAACCCTTCCCTGAAAACCGAAGGCTTACACTCCTACCCCTTCTCCCAGGGCCGGGCCCCTCGAGGCCATGAGAGCCAGTGCAGGCGCTTCTGTGCCTTTCCAGCCTGCAGTGGGCGTGGACGGGGCTGCAGCCGTAGCACCAGCCTCGTGTTTTCTGCCTGACATCTAGGACAGGCTTTCTAGACTGCAGTTGTCCTTCATCCACTTGAAGCTGCCCCCCAGGAGGTGTGCCGAGTTTCGCCGTCTCGGGGCAGCGCCCTTGTGCACAGGCAGAGCTGATGCCCAAATTGAAAACCACAGAACTGGCCCTGAGTGATTCCCAATCAATAAGCCCACAGGAAATTGTTTGTTATATTGGATTTTGATTTGCTTGGCATAACTTACGGTGCCTTTTTCTTTTTCTTTTTTTTTTTTTTTTTAATAGCCTTTCTTTTTTTAGGACTTGTTCTAAATGTGTAAAACAAGTCCACGAGACTCACCCACTGACTGTTACCTTTGCCCCAAGCTACCCCAAACTTTTATGCTCACATTTTATTAAATAAAGCAGGTGCTCCCTGGAATCTCTGGGACCTTTTTGAGGCATTTGAAGCAGAATATATAGAGTGGTCTCATCTCCTTCCTTAATCTTCCTGGTGGTTGGGATGTTCCACTTGTATCATAGATTTTTTTATTACTGATGTGCTCCGCTGTTTTTAAATGTGAACTTGTGCAAATGTGCAGATTCAATGTTCTTGTTACAGATTGAATAAATTTTTATTTTGAAGATGAATTGTGTGCTTGGTCAAGTGCTACAAGGGAAAGGGGGTGCTGGAGATGGTGGGGGGCCGGAAGGAAACGATGATCTTCAACATGGACCATTCTCCATAGTCAGTGTCCATTATATAGACCTTAGAGAAGAGCTAAGGGGACCAGGGCAATAGCACAGGGGGCCGGGGAGATAGTCCAGTGGGTAGGGTGTTGCTTTACACGTGGCCGACCTGGGTTCGATCCCCGTTATCCCATATGGTCCCCTGAGCACCGCCAGGAGTAATCCCTGAGTACAGAGCCAGGAGTAACCCCTGAGCACTGCCAGGTGTGACCCAAAAAGCAAAATAATAATAATAATAAGAGCAATAGCACAGCAAGGAGGGCATTTACCTTGCATACAGCCGGTCCTGATTTGATCCCTGACATCCCATATGGTCCCCAGGCATTGCCAGGAGTAATTCCTGAGTGCAGAGCCAGGAATAACCCCTGACTATTGCTGGGTGTGATCCAAAAAAGAATTAATTAAAATGCATATATAGTTTTCTCCCTCCCACAGGAAATGGGATTACTGACATTTTCGGCAGTGTGGCTACAATCAGGTTGGGAATCAGCCTGGTCAAAAGGTTCTTGCCAAAACCTCCACCTAAATATTAGGGGAATGAATAAGCAAAAGGGACAGAAGGGACCGAAATCTGCCATCTGTGGTGCAAAGTGACTGCTGAGACAGCTGTCCTGACCTGCCCTGGCGGAAAATGGATCTCTTAAGTGGTGACTTCGCTGGGCATTAGGAAGGCAAAACACACAAGTTTTCCGCACAAGACACCATGAAAAGTTTTTTTTAGAAATGGACATGACTTCAAAGAGGGAAAGGCTTTAACCCTCTTCCTCTCCCATTAGACAACTATGACACCAATGATGCAGAAAGAGAGATGGTCCCTTTCCTTAAAATCCATGGAGCTATTCTTTAAAACAGGTTGCAGGGCCAGAGCAATGATCCAGCAGGGTAGGGCATTTGCCTTGCATGCGACGACCTGGGTTCGATCCCCGGCATCTCATATGGTCCCCGAGCACCACCAGGGATAATTTCTGAGTTCAGAGCCAGGAGTAACCCCCGAGGACCTCCGGGTGTGACCCAAAAAGCAATAATTAATTAATTAATCAGTTGCAGGTGGTTTCCCACTTCTCCAACCACCTGCAGACCCTCATGAGGGAGATTGATACCATTCACAGACAAGGTACACTATTGTGTGGGGGGGGAAACTTGGCACCTACTTGGTCTAAGTTTAGAGAAATTTAACAAAACAATTTGCTACAAAGTTTTCAGGGAGGGCCAGAGTGGTGGCACAGTGGGTAAGGCATTTGCTTGCACACTGCTATCGCTCTGGCCCTCCCCCGAAACTTGGCCAACCCGGGTTCGACCCCGGCATCACATATAGGCCCCTGAGCACCACCAGGAGTAATTCCTGAGTGCAGAGCCAGGAGTAACCCCCTGAGCATCGCGGTGTGACTCAAAAAAGCAAAAAAACTAAGGTTTCCAGGGTGGGAAGTGAGCCTGCCTGGAACTGAAGTCAAACCACTTCATTCTGGATCACACATATTACATCGGAGTGGTAGGGGCCCACCTCCGGCTCATTGGAGCGCAGGATAAAAAAGGCAAAGACATTTCACAAAATATCTAGCGGTGCCTGGAGCCCCTTAACCGGTCTAGAAAAGCTCAGTCTTAGCTCTCTGGCCCAAGCAAATAGAGCAAATGGTACCTAAGTTGCCACATCTCCAGAAAATAGATTCATGAAAGATGGAATTCATGCCTAGCTACGCAGATTGTGGTTGAGAACCCACTAACATTTCACGTGGGTAACTAATGGTTGTTCGCTTCCTTGGCCGCCTGCACAGCTCTGAGCTCCGCTAGGACCAAGCAACCCCTGTATCTCCCTGATTCCATACCTGCTCTCCCAGATGATAGAACTGAAGGTGTGGTAGCTTGAAGAATTCTTCCTTCCTAGTGGAGTTCTGTATCTCTGAAGAAGATAGGAAGAGGAAGAGATGCTGTGTGCTGGGCCGGGAGGTGGTATGGGAAGGCCCTTTTCTGCCTACTATAGCTCAGTTGGAAAGAATGACTTACTGTTCATCCTACACCCCAGAGAGCAGCAAAAAGGTGAAGAGGCCAGGGGCTTGAGCAACACACGCCCCCCCCCAATCTTTTCTTAATTATTCAAAACTTCCTTTCCTTTTGTGCCCCAGGGTAGAATTCCGGGTCAACCCCTGACATTGATTAGTGGCACTGCCTTAAATGAGCAGAAATACTTGGTACTGCAAAGCATGCACCCAGAGGCCAAGCCCCTCCAATAAGGATTCTACTAAGCTCTTGGGCCAGCGGGTGGAACAGGTACCTCACCTTGGGCCGAACAACAGTACAGCAGAGAGGGCTTTTTGCCTTGCATGCGACTGATCCAGCTCAATCCCCAGAATCCTGTTATGGTCGGTCCCTGAGCACCTCTAGGAGTAATTCCTGAGTACAGAGCCAGGAGTAACACCTGAGCATTGCTGTGTGTGACCCAAAAGGGGGCGGGAGGTGCCTAACCTTACATGCAGCCAGCCCTGGATCATCCCCAAGCACGTCAGTGACTCCCCCACCAAGTATGACCTCCTCTGACCCAAAAATCCTGAATAAATAAAAGTCTAAGTTCCTGTTGCATGCTATATAAGTTTCTTTGTTATCTCAAATTCATCACCTATAAAATAGGAGTGGTAATATCAGAATAAAGCTAAGGGGCCAGAGTGATAGCACAGCGGGAGGGTGTTTGCCTTGCTCGTGGCCAACCCAGGTTCAATCCCGGCATCCCATATGGTCCCCCAAGCACCACCAGGAGTAATTCCTGAGTGCAGAGTCAGGAGGAACCTCTGAGCATTGTTAGGTGTGAACCAAAAAGAAAAAAGAATGGAGCTAAGATGTGCAATTTAAAATATTGTCTGGCACATATTAAATGGGATCTATTGTTGTTATGAAGTAACAAAGTCTCCTGGAATCTTTAAGTAAAAGGAAAGCTCTTCATCTACCCCATCTTCAAAGCTTCCTTTCCTTTCCACTACCATGAATTGTTTTTGGAACAACTGTTTTCTTTTTTTTTTTTTTTTTGGGTGGGGTCACACCTGGCGAAGCTCAGGGGTTACTCCTGTCACTTGACTCAGGAATTACTCCTGTGTAATTCCCATATGTCCTCAGCGTTGCTGGGGACCATATGGGATGCCGGGGGTCGAACCTGGTTGGCTATATGCAAGGCAAACACCCGCTGTTGCTGCAGCCCGGGAACAACTGTTTCTAATATTGTTTCCCTTACAAGTCACTGATACTTGGATGCCTTAGAAACAAGCTCGTGGGGAAGCTCCCCTCCCCCTCTCCTACCACCCCCTCCCCCTCTTCTCCCCGGTGATCTCGGGCTTCATGCTGCCTCCAACTTTAGGATCCACAGCACGAAATCCGGGGCATTGGGGCTGGAGCGATGGTACAGCAGGTAGGGCGCTTGCCTTGCATGCTGCAGACCCAGGTTGGATCCCCGGCATCCCATATGGTTCCTTGAGTGCGAGCAGGAGTAATTCCGAGTGCAGAGCCAGGAGTAACTCCCAAGCATTACTGGGTGTGACCCGAGAAGAAATCCAGGATGTAAGAGAGAATGCTGGAGGGGGAGGCACTTACCTTGCAGGTATGTGGCTGGCTGAACTAGAGCCGTGGTTTCAGTCAGCACATGTGATTCCTTGAGCATCACCAAAGTCAATTTTTTTTTTCTGATTGGATCACACCCAGCGATGCCCAGGGGTTACTCCTGACTCATCGCTCAGGAATTATTCCTGGCGGTACTGGGGGACCCATATGGGATGCTGAGGATCGAACCCAGGTCGGCCACATGCAAGACAAACACCCTCTCACTGTGCTAACGCCTCCGCCCCCAGAGTCACTCTTGAGTACAGCCAGGAACAGCCCCTGAGCACCACCAGTACCCCACCTTCACCTCCACCCAAACAAAGGGGCGAAATCCAGGCAGTGAGCAGCCATTAGATAGATAGTAGCTACAGGGACTGTCTGCACAGGCTGTACTTTGATCAGTTTCTTTTGTTTCACTTCACTTGTATCACTTATCTTCCTATTATTCATCAATTTGCTTGAGCAGGCACCAGTAACATCTCCATATGTTCTGTAGAGTGCTAGTGTAGCCCAAGGGCATCTGCTCACTCCAGAAATACAAAGAGCCTCAAACCATTCCTTCAGGTCATGGGAATAAGGTCAATAATTGTTACTGGTTTTGGCATATCATATACGACACGGGTAGCTTGTCAGGTTCTGCTGTGAGGGTGGTATACTCTCAGTAGTAGGCTCTCATCTCGTCTGCATTTACTGATGAACCTCAACGAGAAGAGTTTGGCTTTTCTCTTGGGTGGAGCTCTGACGAGCTGTGGAGTTCAGATGTTGAAAATGGGGGCCGGAGCGGATAGCCCAGCGGGTAGGGCGTTTGCCTTGCACGTGGCCGGCCTATGCCGCCCGGGTTCAATCCCCGGCATCCCATATGGTCCCCGAGCACCGCCAGGAGTAATTCCTGAGCACAGAGCCAGGAGTAACCCCTGAGCATCGCCGGGTGTGACCCAAAAAGCAAAAAAAAAAAAAAAAAAAAAAAAAAAAAAACAGATGTTGAAAATGGCGGCCCTCAACGTGTGGAGGTTCCTCTGGCTTCTTGTGAGGCTCTAATGGGATGGCGGGCCAGGGGCTAGAACTCACCATCCCTCCTGGGCACCTCATAACCAGCTGAGCACAGGGAGAGCTGGTAGCAGCTCTGCCCCGTGTGTCTGAGTCTTTTTATTTACTTATTTTATTTATTTTGTTTTGGGTCACACCAAGCAATACTCAGGGATTACTCCTGGCTCTGCACTCAGAATTACTCCTGGCGGTGCTCGGGGAACCCTATGTGATGCCGGGATCAAACCCTGGTTGGGGGGTTAGAGCAATAGCACAATGGGTAGGGCATTTGCCTTGCATGCGGCCAGCCTGGCATCCCATATGGTGCCCCCAAGCACCCCCAGGATTAATTCCTGAGTGCACAGCCAGGAATAACCCCTGAGCATTGCTGGGTGTGATTCAAACCCAGCATTAATTAACCCAGGATTAATACCAGAGTGCAGAGCCAGGAATAACCCCTGAGCATTGCTGGGTGTGATTCACAAAGCAAAAGCAAAAAAAAAAAAAAAAAAAAAAAACCTGGTCGGCTGTGTACAAGGCAATCGCCTCCCTTCACTGTATTATCACTCCGGCCAGGCCCCTTTTTAAAATTCCTTAACCATAATCAATGCTCAGAGCCAGGTATCCTAAGGAGGGTAGGGTTGGAGTCGTGTTGCTCCCCTAAAAACACAATTGAGCACCAATTCAGACAAGGCCCAGAAGATTGCAGAAGTCATGTTGACTGTCTGAAAATTGACTACAGGGGCCGGAGCGATAGCCCAGTGGGTAGGGTGTTTGCCTTGCACGAGGCCGGCCAGTGCAGGTCGGGGTTCGATCCCCGGCATCCCATATGGTCCCCCGAGCACCGCCGGAGTAATTCCTGAGTGCAAGCCAGGAGAAACCCCTGAGCATTGCCAGGTGTGACCCCAAAAAATCAATAGATAGATGATAGATAGATAGATAGATAGATAGATAGATAGATAGATAGATAGATAGATAGATAGATAGATAGATAGATAGATAGATAGATAGATAGATAGATAGATAGATAGATAGATAGATAGATAGATAGATAGATAGATAGATAGATAGATAGATAGATAGATATTGACTACAATTGTATGCCAGACGCTTAGTGTTCCCGGTGACCAAGACGGCTTCATTTGCCCACTCCCTGGTCCTCAGGCTGCTTCCTCCTTGGTACCTAGCCTAACAGGGTGAAATGCCTGATACACTGGCAGGGTTTCAGGTTCCCTAACGGTTGCTCTCAATATAAGTAACAGTAACGCTCACAGACCACCCTCACACCTGTTCCGGGCCAGCCTGAGTCCTCCTGCAAGACCTGGGACGTTTCTCCAAAGTCATATCCCAGGCGCGCACTAACTGCGGTGGGGTCTGAACGGGCGACCCGGCTCTATCGGACACGCGGTGGCCGCAGCTCGGTGGCACCAAAGCGCCTGATCCGCGGCCGCCGGACCGCGCACACCCCGCTCACACCGTCCGGGCGGCAGCTGCTTTCCGAGGCGCCGGGGCTCTAGCTCGACTTTCCCGCCGCGGGCGGGGCGGGGCAGCTCTGGCCACGCCCCCACAGGCCCCGCCCCCGCAGGTTGATGGCAGCGGCAGCTGGGACTGCAGCGGTGCGGGGTCCCGGAGAGCCGCAGGCAGTGGCCCGAGAGCGGAGCCCAGCGCCCGGCCGCAGAAGCCACCGACACTCAGAAAGGCACTGCCGGCGCCGCTGCGCCTCCCTCTCGGGCCCAGCGCACCCCCAGTCCACTCCGCAGAAGAATCAGAGCGTAAGCGCCCTGGACCTGCTCAAGACCAGGTACCCCACATACACACACTCGCACGCCGCCACAGGAGCTGGAGGGTCTCTGGAGGGAACCGAGGTCTGCGCCCCCATCCCCCACCACGGCCACATTCGGTCCCGGGCGGGGTGGCCTCGGTGTCTATATTTGGCCGGACGGCGGCCGCGCGCCCGGAGGACGCTGACACCTTGTCTGGAAAGAACGCAGTAGCCCAGGCCGCAGGCGGGTGCGGGGGAGCGGCCTCGGGCGCGGGTAGGGCACAGGGCTGCCGGCACTGGGAAGCGGCAGGAGGCAGTGACCGGGATTTGAGAAGCTCCGTGTGCCCGGTGGGGAAGGGAGCAGTGATAGCCCGAGCTGGAGGAAGGGCACCCCACTCTCCCCAGCCCCGCAGGGTTTAGTGGGGACACACATCCCACGAGAAGCCTCTGCATTGTGGCAGGCAAAGCCAGGAGCCCACGGGCAGTGGAAGGGGACCCCCTCTGCCGTGCCCATCCCACGGCGCGAGGAAAACTGAGGAACTGGCCCAGGGTCTCACTGACTGGAAGAACTCTTTGGCAAATTATCAGAAAGCGGCAAAAGCTGGACTGCCTGTACTCCACCAGAGATGCCCAGTGTAGGACCTGGCGGGCTGCAGCGCATGGGCCCCCATAAGCTGGGCTTGAGCAGAAAAGGAAGGGCCCGGGGACCCTGATTGTGAAGAAGCGCCTCAGGAGATAACCCACCCCCTAGAAAAGACGCTCATCCAACACTGGCAGATGGAGGGCCCCCAGCCGCCCAGCTCCCAGGACGCTCACCTGTGCCCAGACCCCCCAACGTGCAGCCACACCGTCCAGGTGCCGGTGACCTGGAGAGGAGCTCCCACTCCTCAGGGTGGGTGGACACATGGTCTCAGCCGGTCAGTGTGCCTCACCCGCCACCCCTCCGCTCCTGCTCCCTCCCACAGCTCACAGACCTAAGGACCAAAGGCACTGTGGGCACAGAGACCCCCCTCTGGGTCCCGCCATGAGCCGGCGCGTGGTCCGGCAGAGCAAGTTCCGCCATGTGTTCGGGCAGGCGGCGAAGGCAGACCAGGCCTACGAGGACATCCGGTGTCCAAGGTCACGTGGGACAGCTCCTTCTGTGCGGTCAACCCCAAATTCCTGGCAATTATTGTGGAGGCTGGAGGTGGGGGGTGCCTTCATCGTCCTGCCTCTGGCCAAGGTGAGGGTCAGCGGGAAGGAAGATGGGGGAACACTGGCCATGGCCCCTGAGGACCCCCCAAGACAAGTGTGCCCTGGGGGCATTTTGTATGGATGCGCTCCCTGTGCACAGAGAGCATCCGGGAGGTTCCCCTCCTCCCCACCCTCCTGAAGCTTCAGTTCCCAGGGGAGGGGCTGATGCCATGGAGGGAACCAGGGCCTGGCCAGGTGCTGTGCCAAGTCTCCAAAGGCCAAGCTCCTTTTCCTGCCAGGGAGGGACCTTCCCCGAGCCAAGTGAACTTAGATTTGGTCACACTGAGGAAGGGCCAGACTGTATCTCCCTTCCTGCTCCAGCCTTGGGGGGTAGCGGCAGAATGAGCACAAAGGGCAGCGGGACCCTCTGGGCCCTAAGGTGGGGGCGGCACCACCTGCCTGAGAGGCCGGGGCCTCCCCAGGATAGCGCCCCAAGGCATGACCTTGACCTGGACTCTCACCCTCTACCCAGTGAGGAGAGCTGAGGTGGTGGGTCTGCATCAGGCCTGACAATAGCCGGTGACTCACCGCCAGACAATGCAGACACCCTCCAAGGTCACCCGCTCCAGTTTCAGCCGCTGGGTGACTGCGGCCCCACCACTCCCTGGCCTGGGCCTATGCCAACCCCTGTAGAGACCTCCAAGCCCCCACACAAAGCACAGGATGACCAAAAATAGACGAGACCATGAGGGCAGGGGCTCACGGGCACAGGCCAGCTGCCTGCAGTGCCAGAGCAAAGCCAGCCACAAGGAGACCTTTCGGGAGTCTGACGGCAGTGTGGGGACCTGCCTATGACCTCACCTTGATCTCTCCCTCCAGGGGCTTCCCACATTCCAATTGGGGGAGCAGGCCCAAGAACAGCTTCCTCCAAATAGGTGTTTTTTTGAGAAGCACTGAACTGGGAGTTCAAGTCTTGTCTCTGCCGGTATCACACTGTGTGCTCTTGGTTGGCATCTTCCTTGTCTGTGTGATACCAAGATTCTGAATGACTTCAATTCTGTCTCCCTTCAGGAATGAGCGGAGCTGGCTGGGAGGGTGGAGGGGTCAGCAAGATGGAAATCAGTGTTGGGGGCCGACGAGCTGCCCGCAGGCCCCAGGCACATGCTCTGCATGCAGGAGGCCTGGCATCATCTGGTCATGCTCCACGCTGGTCCCAAAGTGCCAGAGCAGCCCCTGAGCACTGCTGGGCATAGGCAGAAAAACAACAAGAAGGAACATAAATAGAAGATAGAAAACTGAGATGTCTGGGCCCGGAGCGATAGCCCAGCGGGTAGGGCGCTTGCCTTGCGCGCGGCCTGTGCCGGCCTGGGTTCGATCCCCGGCATCCCCATATGGTCCCCGAGCACCGCCAGGAGTGATTCCTGAGTGCAGAGCCAGGAGTAACCCCCTGAGCATTGCCGGTTGTGACCCAAAAAGCAAAAAAAAAAAAAAAAAAAAAAGAAAACTGAGATGTCAAAGGGTCTACAGTCCTCCCCACCCCAACAGGGGAGAGTGGCCTCATAGCTCCCTCTCTGACCACCCCCAGACAGGGCGAGTGGACAAGAATCACCCTCTGGTCACTGGGCACACTGCCCCTGTGCTGGACATTGACTGGTGCCCGCACAATGATAACGTCATCGCCAGTGCTTCAGACGACACCACTGTCATGGTAGGTGGGTGCAGCGGGGGCTCGACCGCCTCACCTGTGCAGGGGAAGGGGTGAGGGAGAGCTGGTGCCCGCCCTGCCCTGTTCTCCTGGCTTCCAGCTATTTTTAGCGCCATGCTCACCCCTCTCCCAGGATGCACTCCGCTAATTATAGCCAGGGCCAGCTTGGGGCCTGCCAAGCAGGGGGCAGAGAGCGGAAGTGTTCCTGCTGCGGTGACCAGAGCCACCTCCCAGCCCTAGCAGTGCCCTCTCCTGGCTCCCAGCTACTGCTTCCCTGGCTGGCACCATCCTCTCTTGCTCTGAATTAACCCCTTACCACTCAAGGAGTGTGTGTGTGGGAGGGGGTGTTTACAAGGAGAGAGGAAGAGAAGGAGGGGTGCAGAGAGAGGGGGATGCAGGGGAGAGGGAGTTAGAAGGGACAGGGAGAGTTGCAGGGGGAGGGGTGTGGGGAGTGGGCGGGTCAAAGCAGGCTCCTCTCCCGGCCCCAGGTGTGGCAGATTCCAGATTATACCCCAGTGCGCAACATCACGGACCCCATCATCACCCTAGAAGGCCACTCCAAGCGCGTGGGCATCCTCTCCTGGCACCCCACTGCCGGAATGTTCTGCTCAGCGCAGGTCTGGGGGCCTAGGAAGGGGTCCTCTTGAGAGATGGGGAAGGGAAGTGGCAAGGAGGGACCGCGGTGACCGTGAGGTGCCCTGGGCAGGTGGAGATAATGTGATCCTCATCTGGAACGTGGGCACCGGGGAGGTGCTCCTGAGTCTGGACAACATGCACCCCGACGTCATCCACAGCGCGTGCTGGAACAGCATCGGCAGCCTGTTGGCCACCACCTGCAAGGACAAGACCCTGCGCGTCATCGACCCCCGCAAAGGCCAGGTGGTGGCGGTGAGTGGCTGGCCGGGGACTCGTCTGTACCCGCGAGTCTTTGAGCCCCGATTCCGAGCTCTCACCTCTTCCCCTTCTGCCCGACACGGTGCTACCCGCTTGCCATAGCCCGCGTGTCTCTGCCCTCTCTTCCCGTTCCCGTCCCTCCCAGGCACCGCCTTGGGAGGTTTGAGGAGGGATACTGGAGACTGAGGAGCGGGACAGCTGCAAACTCTTCCCGCCTTCTGTGCATGAAATCTGAGCGCCCGATACCGCCAATCCTCGCGGTCTGGGGCCTGTCGCTGGCTATTCGGTCCGCTGCGCGGGTGGAGGGGCCCCACGCGTGTGGCGGGGCCCTTCGGGGTGCCCTGGTGCGTGCGTGCGCGGCTGGGCGCGGCGGGGCTCTAACCACTGCTCCCGCGCTCAGGAGCGAGCCCGGCCTCACGGGGGCGCCCGCGCGCTGCCTTCACCGCCGACGGCGCGCGGCTCGGCACCGGCTTCAGCGGGATGAGCCTGCGGCACCTGGCGCTCGGGGACCCGGTAGGCCCGGCCGCGGCGGGGGGCGCGCGCTAGCTCCTCCGCTGCGCCAGCGGGGGCGAAGCGGAGCGGGCAACTCCCTGCGGGAAAGACCTCGCTGCGACCTCGGGGAGCCTGCAGACACCCCAGCTCTGAGCGAGTTTACGCGCTCCTGCCCTCTCCGGCCCCTGACGCGCTCCAGACCTAGGACCAGCCTGGGGCTCCCCAGGAGCGGAGTGCTTGGGCCTCCCTTTTGGTCTACTTCCCGCCGACGCCCACCCTTTAACCCACATCCAAGTCCACACGCTGGTTGCTGGGCCCTCCCGGCCCCCCAGCGAGGCAGCTGGGTGACGCCCCTGTCTCCCTCCTCCCCCAGGAGAGGTTTGCGGCCCACGAGGGGATGAGGCCCATGCGGGCCGTCTTCACGCGCCAGGGTCATATCTTCACTACGGGCTTCACCCGCATGAGCCAGCGAGAGCTGGGCCTGTGGGACCCGGTAACGCAGCTAGAAGCTTGGGGTGTGTGCCCCCGGGGACTGGCATCACGGGAGAGGGGCCAGGCGCCCCCTGCCCGCAGCCATGCCCACCGGACAAGGCTGGAGGCTGCTGTCCCACACCCACCCCTCCGTGCTCCACTTTTGCTGCGTCGCCTGAAGGAGCCTGGGCTGGCGCCCTGCACCTGTTGATGCCGAGTCCCTGGGGGTGGTTTGCGGTGACTGCATGCGGTGGTGGCTGGAGGCTGGCAGCGGCATCATCAGAGTCGCTGGAGAACACACCGGGTGGGATTGGGTGGAAGCCGGAAGTGTAACAACGGGGCTTCCCGGGATCCCACGGTTGCCGGAGGGGGGGACAGGGCTGGTCACGACTCCTGTGTTCGGGCAGAACAACTTCGAGGAGCCAGTGGCCCTGCAGGAGATGGACACAAGCAACGGGGTACTGCTGCCCTTCTACGACCCAGACTCCAGCATCGTCTACCTGTGCGGCAAGGTGCTGGGGGCTGGGCGGGAGCGAGGGCGCTGGGAGGTGGAGGCTCCCCGGGCCCTTCGCTGACGAGTCCCGTGGTTTGTAGGGCGACAGCAGCATCCGGTACTTCGAGATTACGGACGAGGCCCCCTTTGTGCATTACCTGAATACGTTCAGCAGCAAGGGAGCCGCAGAGGGGCATGGGGTTCATGCCCAAGCGGGGCCTGGACGTCAGCAAGTGTGAGATAGCCCGGTCAGCAGCCCTGCCCTTGGCGCACCGCCTCGCTTCTGCCCCCGGGGCTTCTCCCTAGTATGATCTTAGGAAAAGAGTGGCGGGCTGGGGTTGTCAAACAGGCCTGTCTCCACTGCCAGCCCCAGTGCTAACTAAGATCCTTAGCACCTCAGTTTCCTCATCTGTAAAATGGTGACAAACACTTTCTCTCAAGGTGTTTCACCAGCAGGAGTAATCCGTGTTGAAAAGTCCAATGCATGCTGGGTGCTCAGTAAGTGGGTCCCAGGCAGAGGCTAAGGGAACGGCGCCTACCGAGAGCTGAAGCCCCTCTTCCTTGTAGGTTCTACAAGCTTCACGAAAGAAAATGCGAACCCATCATCATGACTGTGCCCCGAAAGGTGAGGGACAGGGCTCCGAGGGCAAGAGCGGGGTGCAGGAGAGCAGGCCGGTACTCAACTAACCGACGAACCGCTCCGGTTGCCCCCCCCACCTCGCAGTCAGACCTCTTCCAGGACGACCTCTATCCAGACACCCCGGGGCCCGAGGCGGCCCTGGAGGCGGAAGAATGGCTCTCGGGCCAGGACGCCGAGCCCGTGCTCATCTCGCTGAGGGACGGTTACGTGCCCCCAAGCACCGCGAGCTCCGGGTCACCAAGCGCAACATTCTGGACGTGCGCCCGCCTGCTGGCCCCCGCCGCAGCCAGTCGGCCAGTGACACCTCCCTGTCGGTACGATCCGCCCCGCCCGCCCCCAGCCCAGTCCGTACGCTCCGCTCGGTCCCCTTCCCCACATCGCTTCTCTGTCCTCCCCGCGTCCCGCAGCAGCCCACCCTGGAGACGCTGCTGGAGGAGATCAAGGGCCTCCGAGCGCAGGGTGCAGGCGCAGGACCAGCGCATCGCGGCCCTGGAGAACATGTTGTGCGAGCTAGTGGACGGCACGGACTAGCGCGGCGCGCGAGGCTGCAGGGCAGAGCCTAGGGGCATCCCGGACCCGCCTCGCTGCTGCCGCCGCGGGGCTCGGAGGACCCCAAGCGCATCTCCGGGCTGGGGCGGGGGACGGGGACTCCGGCCTTCTCGAGAGTCCTGGACTCACGCACTGCAACCCCTCTATCCCCGGCATCTGGACTCAGAGGCCCGCGGGGCGGCTTGCGTCTTGGGGGACTCGCAGGAGCTGGCCTTGCGGGTGATGGGGGGGGCTCAGCGGCGGTGCTGAGCCTCGAGGCATGGGACTGGGGGAGGCGTTTGCACTTATCTCCAAGGGGCGGCGATTAGATGGGTCTCCTCCCAGTGGCCGGGGCGATGACATGTCTCCCTCTGACCACAGCACCAGATCCCAACGTCCCTCATTCGTGGGGAGCCAGACTGGGGCAGCCCCACTGGCTGTCGAGCCGCGCCGCCCTGGCCCCCACACCGGCGCCGCCCGGCAGCCTGGGGCAGAGGGCTTTCTTCTTTCCACCCGCAGGGGAGAGGGCGGCTTCCCCGCAGCGCCCCAGCCGGACAACTAACGGGAGAAGCGGCGCGAGGAAGCAGGTTCACGCCCCGCCCCCCGGCGCCGCCTCCCGGAGGAAACCCAGACGCAAGGCGCGAAATGCTAGTTACTAAGTGCCCAGTCTGTACCTCCTGGTGGGAGGCGGCCAGGGAGACCCCGTCTCGGCCTGCACCAGGGCCCTTCCCATACAGGTTCCTAAGGAACACGCGGCCCGCAGGTGGGCACCCTTCCCCAGTAAAGCCAGGTAGGCCAAGCCTCGGGTTTGAAGCCTCTTTTATTTGTGCCTCAGGATCGATCTGGTGCCCCGGCGTCAGGGTGGGGGTGGAAAGGAGAAACCGTTTCTCGTTTTCATGTCCCTTTTATATCCCTTCCCAGTCTCTCTGGCTGAACCAGGAGGCCGTGGACAAGGGTGTGCGGTGGGCGCTGCCCTGCTTGGGCCTGTGCTTCTCAAGGGCCACGGGAGGTGGGGAGGAGCCGGGGGTTAGCACCATTGGATGAAGGGTTTACAGTCGGCCCCTAGGGGCAAGTGGGGCACACGACCACAGAGGGCTATAGCAGCAGCTGGTGGGAAGGGGTGGGGTGATGCCAGGGTCCTGGGCGACCCCTTTGTGCCCAGTCAAGAGTAGGGTCTAATTGCTTGCCCCCTGGCTGCCTTGATACGACGAAGGTGCCAGGCTATGCCCAGGCTGGGGGCGAGGCCAGCTCTGGCACCCTTCCCGGACCACAGAAACGTGCCTGGGGTGGGGTGGGGGGACGGGCACCAACTCTGGCCTCCCAAGCAGCAGCTGGGACCACCCTGAGACCCAGGAGGGTTGTGGGATCTGGGGGAGCCGGGCACCCGCTAAGTGCACTTGACGCTGAAATGCCGGGGTGTGGGGAAGGGGAGGGCTGGGCCCTGGCGGTGCTGGCTTGTGTCTGGGAGAAGCAGCCACACAGCACGCAGGAGCTCAGCCGCCTCCCAGGGTGAGGAGCGAAATGCAAAGGCTTCGTGGGCAGTGTCCTGGCCGGCGGAGTGAGCAGAAAGGAGCCGGCGGAGGAGCACAGGGTGGCGCGGCTCCTCCGAGGACCGTCTCCCCCTCAGGACCGCCTGGCTCCATGATGGGACAGGTCTGAGCCCCGGCAAGAAGAGTGAGGGTCGGGATGTCGCAAAGCAGGGCCACGTGACTGTGCCAGCTGCCTCCAGGGCCCTGGCCCTGAGAGGTACCCAGCGGCCGTGCCCAGCCCCTCCGTATCCGGTGTCCCGGGCTCCCCTCGGCCCCAGAGGCGGCGGCTCCAGTCTCCAGCGGCCACTCGGAGGGCGAGGGCGCAGCGGCTGGGGCTCCCCGGGCCCCGAGGCGACTGGCGCGCTACTGCTCGGTCAGGGAGAGCCGCAGGATGCGCTCCAGCTCCTCCTCCTCCAGGCGCGCCCCGCCGCCGCCGCCGCTCCTGCTCCTGCGCCGACAGCGCCATGGCCAGCCGCAGCTGCTCGTCGTAGCTCCGGAAGACGCGCGCGGGGCCCGGGCTGCGCCGTGGGCTGGGGGCCGCGCGCGACGTCGGGGAGTCGGGTCGGCGCTGCGGTGTGGCCGGGGCGCTCCTGGGGGCGGGGAACATACGTCGAGGGCTCCCAGGCGCACCTGACCATAAGCGGGGCCAGGAGACAACGTGGAGGCCCCGGGGCGCAGCAGCCCGGTCCGTCCTGTCCCCAACCCTCACCCCACCCCCCAAAAAGCCCATTCCAGGGGCGGCCTGGAGACTGGGCGCCCTCTCAGACCCCGGGCCCTGCCTCCTGCCTTCGGGACAGGGTCTGAAAGGCCACTGTGGTGGAGCGCGAGGGGAGCGCCCTTGCTAGCCCCAACCTCTCCCCCTCTTGGGGCCGGAGCAGGTGGTGGAGTGGGGGAAGGCCTGGGGGTCTGGGTGAATGAGCACTGCGGGTGGGGGAGTGGGCCCCTCCGGCACTGACCTGTCCTGTCGTCGACTGTCGAAGGACATGGGGTGTGTTCCTGGCTTGCTATTGGTTAGTGCCTCCCAGATGGTAACCTGGAGGTGGTGGGGGTGGGCCCCAGTGAGTTCAGGCGCCGCCACTGCCCTACCCCAGCCCTTCCCCTGGACACACACACACACACACACACACACACACACACACACACACACACACACACACACACACACACACACACACACACACACCTGGTCGTACTCGCTTCCCGCCTCCAGCAGGCTCTGCTGAATGGCGAACTGCAGCAGGTCGTCTTCTTCCTCGCGGCTCCCCGGCCTCCCTCTGGCCGCCGAGCACACTGTAGCCGCGGGGGCGCCTCAAACAAGGTGGGGAGATCTCGCAGCCCCGGCAGGAGGCTGGGGGTGCCAGGCTGAGGGTCAGGATGGAGGCCAGCCCCATCACCCCCTCTGGGACCTGCACCCTGGGAGGAGGTCACGAGCAGCGCTGGGGGGGCGTGGAGCTCACTGGTGGAACTGGAGCTGCTGACGCTGGACGAATCGCTGCCTGGGGAAGGCGTCTCGCTGCCCGGGCTGCCGCGCACCGAGGGCACCGGCTCGTCACAGCCGTTGAGGTTTCCAAAGGTGATGCGGGGCGTTGAGGATATGGAAGATCGGGATTTCTGGGGATCAGGGTGCGCCATCAGCGGCCATCCACCCCACTCACCTGGCCCTCTTCCTTGCTACACCCCAACCCCCATCAGCACTGGGAGGGTGAGGGAGGGTCTCACCAATCTTGACGGGGAAGCCCGGAGGAAGCCGCAGTGTGATGAAGTCCCGGAGCTTGGCGAACAGGGCGTTGCTGACAGCCATAAGGTCAATGATGGGAGCCACCTGCTCACACAGCGACAGGGGTGCTCCTCACACAGCCACAGCTTGGCCTTAAACCTGCCCCCCAAAGAGCCCAAAGGGTGAGGGAATCTGTAGGCGGCATGGCACCCTGGTACCCCCTGCGGCGCTGCCTGGCCCACCCTCCCAGCACCAGCAGGGGCCTCACTTCTGGGTCTTGGTGGTCAGTTCCATGGGGCGGCCCATGTCCCGTTGCCAAGCTCAAAGTTGGGGTTGAAGTATTCTTCTGCGGTGATGGCAGTGGGGTTGGCCTGGCTCAGAGTCTGAGTGATCAGGGTCTGCAGCACATGGGGAGGGGCCGTGAGCCCTTCTCTGTCTGACGCCAGGGCAGCAGCGTGGTCTCATGGGCCCCTGCCCCGCTGCCACTGTGCCTGTGGCATCGTGGGACAGAAGACCACGGGGCATGCCAAGCAGGTTGCCTCCTGGGCCTCCTCCTGAACCCTGTGCACACCCCGCCACACAGAGGCCCCTCCCGCACACACTCACCCCATTTTGGGGGACCCCCCCATGCTGCTCAGCAATTCCCAGGAAGGACTGCAGAGGCGTCTTACAGCCTACAAGAAATAGGACAGCTCAGAAGACACTGAAGCCCTCAAGGACAACCCAAGACCCAGGGCAGGCTGGTTCCAGCGAGGGGGCAGAGGCTTGTGCCATGCTTGTGCCTAGCGCCTTTGTGGGAAGGGACTGAGAACACTGGAGCCGGGGTGGGCGAGGGGGCACAGCTGAAACAAACCGGCCCCAGGCTCAGGAGAAAATGCTGTGTCGCCTCCCTCGAGGTTGATGGCCCTGGAGAAAAATTACCCCTGGATGAGCAACTTGGGGCTCGCATGGTAAGTGGCTCTTTTCCTTCAGGGGCTTCCCTATTAACAACTTCACTTTCCCTGTGGGTGAAGTAGGAATTTCCTCTTTCCACTTCAGGCAGACTGCCTCCTGGTGAGCCCGGAGGCACAGAGAGGCAGGGCCAGGCCACCCTAACAGCCCTGCCGCGGGCCCAGCCTACTGGGTGAGAAAGGCCAAACCCAACACCAGAGTAACAAAATGGAGCATTCCTTCCCACTGTGCCCAAAGGCTGCCGCAAACCTTGGGGCACTCACTGCCAACCAAGAGGACGGCGAACTGAAACCCATTTGCCAGATAAACTTTCCTGGCTCGATGCCAGAGACAAGGCTCACAGACACTCAGCTGGGAGCTGGCCCGTCTCCCAGCTGCCTTTGCTTCATTACCTTTGACCTTGCCCTTGTGCTGTTCTGAAAGATGCTCTGTGCGAGTCCGGGTAATGAGCTCCACGTTGGATGCCCCATACACCTAGGGACAGAGGGGAACGAGGCTCTGATCTGGTGCCGCTGCCCCCACCCCTACATCTTCAGCACTCCCTGAAACAGTGAAGGCCTCTGCCATCCTGGCTACTGCTGCATTTATGAAGTGTTAATGAAGTAATTAATTCATTCATTCAACAAAGCTCTTGGGAAGAGCCTTTATTTTGGCTTTTTTGGGTCATACACAGCAATGCGCTGAGATTACTCCTGGCTCTGCACTCAAGAATTACTCCTGGCGGTGCTCAGGGGGGACCATATGGGATGCTGGGGATTGAACCAGGGTTGGCTGCATGCAAGGCAAATGCCCTACCTGCTGGACAATCGCTCCAGCCCACCATGGGAGGAATTTTTATAGTGGGAGGTCCTGAGGAGGGCATCAGGTACTCAGTGAACCAGCCCTCGACAGCATCCCTGCTCTTCAGCTCCCAGTGTAGTGGAACAGACAAGAAAATGGACAGTCAGAACCTAGTGTGTGACATGCTCCAGTGGGAGGAGCACAGGACTTGGGAATGAAAAGCAGACAGTCCGGGGCCGGAGCAATAGCCCAGCGAGTAGGGCGTTTGCCTTGCACATGGCCGGCCTGCAGCCGCCTGGGTTCGATCCCCGGCATCCCATATGGTCCCCCGAGCACCGCCAGAGAGTAATTCCTGAGTACAGAGCCAGGAGTAACCCCTGAGCATTGCCGGGTGTGATCCAAAAAGCAAAAAAAAAAAAAAAAAAAAGAAAAGCAGACAGTCCTAAGCCTGCCTATAAACCAGGGCAGGCTCCCCTAGAGGAGGCAACAATTCAGATCTTTGGAAGCATTTATTATTTCTTCATTCACTGGCCATACCACATGGCCCCACACGCCTTCAGGATAAAAATCGAATAGAAATTAGGTATCCTTAGGGGCTGGAGAGATAGTCCAACGGGTAGGGCGTTTGCCTTGCAAGCAGCTGGCCCATGCCGGCCTGAGTTCGATCCCGGCATCCCGTGATGGTCCTCTGAACACCGCCAGGAGTAATTCCTAAGTGCAGAGCCAGGAATAATCCCTGAGAATTGCTGGGTATGACCCAAAAAGCAAAAAAAAAAAAAAAAAAAGAAATTAGGTATCCTTGGGGGGCGGGCACAGCGGGTAAGGCTTTTGCCTTGCAAGAGCGGCCCACCTGGGTTGGATCCCTGGGATCCATATATGGTCCCTGAGCACTGCTAGGAGTAATTCCTGAGTGAAGAGCCAGGAGTAACTCCTGAGCATCACTTGGTGTAACCTAAAAAAAAAAAAAGGTATCCTGGGGCCAGAACAAGAGCACAGTGGGTAGGGCTTCAGCCTTGCATGCAACCGCCCGGGTTCAATCCCTGGCATCCCATATGGTTCCCCAAGCACTGACAAGAGTAATTTTTGAGTGCAGAGCCAGGAGTAACCCCTGAGCATTGCTGGGTGTGACCCAAAAGAAAAAAAAAGTGGAACCCTGGGTCTGCACCTCAGCTCTGCCCACTATGACTGTGTGACCTTACCCAGGTCATGGAACCACTGCAAGCTTCCACTTCTCTTTATAAAAATGGGCCAATAATCCTAACTTCAGCCCAGAGCATTAGTACAGCAGGTAAGGTGCTTGCCTTGCATGCGACCGACCCGGGTTCAATCCTCAGCACCCTATATGGTCCCCGGAGCCTGCCAGGAGTGATCCCTAAAAGCAGCACCAGGAGTAAACCCTGAGCACAGCCAGGTGTGACCCAAAACAAAACAAAAGAAATAATTATTCCCCCTCAAAAAAAGGGGCTGGAGCGATAGTCCAGCGGGTAGGGTGTTTGCCTTGCATGCGGCCGGCCTGTGCCGGCCCGGGTTCGATCCCGGCATCCCATATGGTCCCCCGAGCACACCAGGAGTAATTCCTGAGTGCAGAGCCAGGAGTAACCCCTGAGCATTGCCGGGTGTGACCCAAAAAGCAAAAAAAAAAAAAAAAAAAGAAAAGAAAAAGAAAAAAAAGAAATAATAATCCCGACTTCAGACTGGGACGTGTGTGTGACTGTTCCCTGCAAGACTGTGGAAAGGGGTCGATAAACATCTGTGCCACAGGGATGACAGCCCCTTCCCGAAGGGGCTGTGAGGGTTACATGAGTGTGATACACACACC
>JAJIBD010009514.1:0-68408 GCA_021461705.1 Cryptotis parvus
CAGTTAGAACTAATGCAAAATGCAAAATGAAACTAGTCTTATTATTCAATCATTAGAATAATGAAAATTCCCCACAAATTTTAGCATATAAAATCACTGTATCACTGTCCTCCCGCTCATCATCGATTTGCTCGAGCGGGCACCAGTAACATCTCCATATGTCCTGTCTCATGCAAGTAGAGCCCAAGCATTGCCAGGTGTGACCCAAAAAAGCAAAAAAATAAAATATCTTTATTTTATACTATTTTATATGCTTGGGCTCTACTTGTCGGCAATGCTCAGGTGTTACTCCTGACTCTGCACATAGGAATTACTCCTGGTGGTGCTCAGGGAACCATATGGGGTGCAGAAGATCAAACCTAGGTCTGCAGTGTGCAAGGCAAAAGCCCTTCCCACTGTGCTACCGCTCAGGCCCCAGTCATATATATATTTTTTAAAGCTGCTGGGATGAAGTAAATTTTTATAGCATCATAACAGTTTGGTTAATAAACAAACATCTATCAACTTTTGTCAGATTAATGCTTTTCTATATGAATGTCCTGTGCATTCAGGAATGAGAGGTAGCATTTCTGACCTCTTACCATGTCGATAACAAACACAGACAGTGATACAGTGATACAATGCTTTACTCTATGAATGTCCTGTGCATTCAGTAATGAGAGGTAGCATTTCTGACCTCTTACCATGCCGATAATAAAACCTCTCTAGTGTTGTTAAGTGAAATGCCCCAATCTGACATTGTTGATTTTCTTTTGGGAGGTGGGAGGTAAGGCCAAGGTAAGAACCTCCCTCTAATTGCAAACCACCTGTCTCTCTGACTTCTATAGGGTTACCTCATTAAAGAGGGGCAAGAAAGGCAATTGGGAAAGCATTGTATGGGACTTCAGGAAGAGGCAATTTGGATTATGATAGTGGCAGAAATATTAGTCAAGAGTCAGCAGAGTTTGAGGTCAAAAAGCAAGATTCACTAGGGAATGAGGAAAGAAGAAATTAAGAATTACTCCCAGACTTTAGGTTTAATTTAATGGTGTCTGTACTACATTAAATTTAGCTCTGAGTTCTAGTCTTTGCACAAAATGGTAGACAATAATCTCCAGCCTCTCACTCCATCCCCACATTGCTTGATTTGGGCTGAACTTGCTGTTTCCAAAATGTAGTTAGAGTGACACAGTAACTTTTGAGGCTGGTTATAGAGCTCCTTCTTCAGATTTCTGAGCACAATTCTATTTAGGACTTGGGAGTCAAAGTGAAGTAGACTATTGTGAGGTTGTCATCTTGTGCAAAATGGTAAAATACCAGACAGAGATACCATTAGCAGGTGGAAGAGTGTTGGAATGTAGTAGGGAGACTGAGAGTTTGACCCACTAAGTGCTCAAAAATTTCCCCTTTATTCAGTAGTAATATCTCTGCAAAGGTGCTCCACATTGTAGACTAGTGAATGAGGAGTTGTATCTCAACATTGTACCTTTCCCAAACTCCTGAACCACAAAATAATGGGATAATCCAATAGTAAAATTTTAAGCCATTAATTTTATGGATGTTTTGTAAATGTTAAAGGAAGTTGAATTAATGTCATTATTTAATAAACAAATTTTTTGAAGATAGGGACAGAAAATAGCATAAAAGGTTGGGATCTTGTTTGCAAACCCAAGTTTGATCTCTGGCACTCCATATCAAACTCTGAGCCCATTAGAGTGATCTCTAAGCACAAATCCAGGATGAAACCCTGAGCACTCCAAGTTTAGGTTAGAAATCAAGTTTTATGTGTGTTAAATTTGTTAGCATCTTGGGGCCAGAGAGATAGTATAATGATTTGGGGGTACTTGCCTTGCATGTGGCCAATATGGGTTTTATTCCTGACATCACATATTAATCCTGAGTCTACCAGGATTAATCCTTGGGTGCAGAGTCAGGATTAAGCTCTAGACTAAAGAAAAAAGTAAGAAAAAAAAATTTTTGTCTAGCAAAGACTCTGAAATGAAGATTCATATTTGGAATTAATTGTCACAGAATCTGTTCCTTTTACCCAAGGTTTAATATTCCAGGACTCCAGACATGCATGCCAAAAGTCAAGTTTAATTATTAAATTAAGCACAGTGAGAAATGAACCAAATAGTAAAAACAGTAAATTATTATAACATGTCGGGGAGCGCTGTCGGGTCCCCCAACAATGTCGGGAAGCGAGTTCCCTTCTACCTCCGGCCGGGCGGGAATTGATGAAGACTCAGGAATCCGATGCAGTTTTAAAAGGGCTCTACTATCACAGGTTCCAATATACAATCCAAGAGCAGGGAAAACCTCCGGACTCTGGGTCCCCAGCTAGGGCCCAGCCAGTGTAGGCAAAGGTGGCTGCCACCACGTGTTGAGGTCCAACAGAGAATGGAAAGGACAGAGAAGCAAAAACACCAAGGGAAGCCGAAATGGCAAAGGGAGAAAAAGCAGAGCTTCTTTTCTTCTTGCAGCTTATTTTATAGCTAGAAATCCGCCCAAACTTCCCAGAGCCCAGCCCATTCTGGGCTGGGCTATCTAGAGATGAAAACAGGAAAATAGCTCTATAGAAATGTAGCAACTTCAGGAGACCATCTGGCTGTTTACAAGGACCCAGAGCTAATTAAAAGCCTCCTAGCAGAGCTGGGAGAAGCTATAAGCTAAATGTAACTTCCCTGGCAGGAAGGATCAAATGCCCTCAGGCAATTTTTCCCAGCACCTTACCTAATGTTTTGAGCCAAGATTTGCCTGGAATTGCCTTTATAGGGTAGAGAAGGGGGTTTCTGAGATGGCATGTCTCTGTACCAAAGATTAATAATACTATTGCCAGTTAAATATTTCTCCAAGCCTTCACAAGAGTCTCATCTACTTCACGGTAGTTTTGTATTTTAGTTGTCTTTGAGTTATCAGGGAGCCATGCTTGCTTGCTTGGAGGAAAACAGCATTTCTCTCTGGTCTAATTATTTAGAGATCCAACGTGTCCAGGCAAATATGCTGGTGAGATCTAGGTAGTCCCACAATGATTGTGGTAGCATGAGAGAATATTTATACCAGCCAATACAGAATACATGGTCAGATAAGACTGCCACATTCAGACTACCACCCTATCTATGAAGTGACCTGAAGGAGGCAATCCAGGGCAGATGCAGAGGCCTTGGCTTTTAGGTGTCCTGCAACAATAACACACAATAAATGTTCTGTGAATCCAGTCTCTCTCCAAATATCACAATTTTGTGCTATGGTGGCTGTAGGTAAAAGAAACTGTGGAAAGTGAAGCCATGGATAAGGAAAAACTATATATACACTTATAGCAATAAGGAAGATCACTTAGGGAGTGAATTTGAGTGAGAAGGGAACTCCATTAAGCACCATGATAGCCTATCATTTAGAAGTTAAGTGGAGCAAATATGCCGTTCTGTGATCACTCAGTTTCTTTTACATGCAATTTTTTAAATCAAACTGTTAACTTCCTTCTATTCCAAGCTCACTTTGCAATTCTGGATACACAATAGTTCCCTTATGTGTATTTTCACTGGACTTTACACCAGAAGTATTCTTTTATCTTATTAAAATTTTTTAAATGCCTATATTACTAGAAGGCAATGGTTTCTAGGCCTAGCTGGTGATTAGTATCAGCAAGTCTTACCACAAAGCTTCTGAAGAAGGAAATCTATGAAAGGCTCAAGAATACTTAATTTTTTAACAGTCTGTCAGATAATGCTGATGAAGCTAATAGGTAACCTAGAATTTTATTTTTTTCTTCCCAGACACCCCTAGAGTGGATATTATTGAACAGTAAATGTTAATACAGAATCAAAACACAAGATTTAGCATGTAGTTTGGAATTATTGGAGGTGAAAAGTAGAACAGTGATTAAGGTATTTGCTTTCCATGTGACCCACTCCAGTTTAATCCCTAATGCTAAACAAATAAATAAATAATAATACTAATAATATTAAATTCTAACTTTCTACCATAATCTGTAGTTTTGGTACAGATAGTGATTTTAAATAAAGTCAATGTTCACATAGTACTTTATGAATTGTCTTAAATGAAAATTAAATAATTTTTATTTCATAGAGGATTCCCAGTATTCAACAGAAATACTTTATCGAAAAACAGATTCCAATACAATGTATGTCCTTAGAGACCAGATAGATAGGACCTAAACCTGTCTTCATCATTCAGTTACTATAACTTTGAGAACTAGGTTATGCAGATTTAACAAATTAACACAAAAGTAAATTGCATACACAAATTCATGTAATTGCATTTTTCTCTAGGAATAATGCTGTAGAGGCTGATCATGTCTCCACCACGTGAAATCTTTCTTTTACCACATAAAGGGAATAGAAGGCACTCTCTTGCTGTCCCTGACTTTGTTCCAGAATGAATGTTAATCACTTCTACTTGGCATCAACTAACTGAGTGGTTCAATGGTTCCAGGTAACAGCAAGGTGTGCATGAAATAGGCAAAGGTGACAGAATTTTTGTGAGAATCACTGTTTCCAGTCAATAAGAATTAAGTGCAGCTCTTTACTATATTCACTCTTTACTATATTCTAGCTCTTTACTTATAGTTTCTAAGGATATTTTCACAAAACTTGTTTCATAGCCATTGCTATAAACCAATGGAAGAGTAACCTAAGAGCAGGGACTCTAGAAAACTGACCTAATCTTCAATTTCCTGACATTTCACTATCCTCTATCATCTTTACTCACAAGAAGGGAATGATGTGGCAATGATGACTCTTTCCACCGTGGTCTCTTTACTCTCTTATCATGCTATCTTTCCAGGACTTTGCATTTGATTCTCTTTCTTCCTAATCCTTAGCCTCTTTAATGCCAGTATTTGCCTCATGTCATCACTCTCTCAAAGTTTCTTTACCCGAAAATATCTTATTCACCCTACAGACAAATAAGTCCACACAGCCCCTCTCTATTCTGATATTCCTTTCTTCCTTACATTTTAAGTTCTCAAAACTTATTCTTTAGGCCTTATTTCTACTTGTTACCACTCACCTAAAATCTTGAATTGTGATCTCTACGCTACTCTAGTTAGCTGCTGTGAACTCAGCTACAGAAATATTAGAAATCACGGCAAAGTTGAATTAACACTAAATTTAAAGTTGTAGAAGCTAAATTAGAATCTTTTGTTCCTTAATAGCAATGAAAACTAATTTAACCAATTAGGCTCCAAATAGTTCCCCCAATGCAATACAGTTATATACAGTTATGAAAGTAATTTTTCTTTCAAAACAAATAAATCGGAATATTGCTTTATATCTTGGTGTTAAAATATGCTGACCTCTTCTTAGTCATTGGCATTTCATGCAAATTTCCATTCCACAAATAGAGCGAAGGGTAAAGGGAGAAGAGATGAATGAGAAGCAACAGGGGACCCAGTTACTTTGGTGATGTTAAAGAAAGATAGAGCTAAATATATGAACCACAGTGTCTGAAACACTGAAATCATGAAATCAAACTATATTAACAAGACTAAAATGGTGGCTGTCAGATGGCAGACTGGGGTGGGGCTGAGGTAGCAGAGGGAATTTGGGAATTTGTTGGAGGGAAGTTGACACTGGTCATGGAACTGGTGGTAGAACTTGGTAGGTCAATAACAATACTATAAATATCTTTTGTAACTCATGGTACATTAATAAAGTAGTTTTGACAAAGAAAAAAATATACCCAAAAGAACACAGCTTTAGGAATTAATTAAAGATGTGAAAGACATACTGAAAACAATAGAAGAGAGATTGTCTAGGATATACATGTATATATGTGGATATATATATATATATATATATATATATATATATATACATATATTGAATTATAAACTACAGAACCAGTATACTTAAAGCATGAAATCTAACATGCAATAGGCAGGCTTGGAAATGTGTAAGGCAAGGAGACTTACTGTGGAGTGGAAAGGAATCTGGGGATACTGGTAAGGACAAGTCAGTTCTGGTGAGGGGTTTGGTGCTGCAATATTGTACTTCCGAAATGCAACTATGAATAAATATGCAAATCACAGTGCCTTATTATTTAATAAAAGTTATACAAACTAATATGCATATTCATATTTAGGTTATGTATAAATGTATATAATCCATATATATGTTATAAAACATATGGATGACCTCTCTATACAGGTTTTATTTTTGTGTATATATGTATATGCATGCACGTAGGATACATGTAAATGCATGTATATATTATATATGTATATATCCTATATATACATACATTATATGTATATATCTTCTATATATAACATATATCTTTATATGTATGTATATTTATATATGTGTGTATACACACATATATGTGTATATGTGTGTGTGTCTGTGTGTGAAGAAAACAAATCTAATGACCTCTTCTCTTTTTTTGATATTTTATTATACCATTATAAGATATACAATTACAAAGATGTTCATATTTGGGTTTCATGCAGTGTTCAGCGCCCATCCCTCCATGAGTGCCCATTTCCCACCACCAATGTAATGACCTCTTCTTAGACTTTGGCTTTTACTTCATGTTATCATGTCACTAAATATGCTCCAATCTTATTTCACACTTTCAGAAATTATCTTGTGAATTTATTACTTTTTATCTCAACAGTCTATAAACACTTAAAATAGTTAAATAATACTACAAGGCAAAAGTGATCAAGTGTAGAAGTGTATTATTCCTAACTATTTTTCTTCTTTTTCCAAAAGTATTAAAAATCACTTTAAATTAAAAAAAAATATTAGACGTGTATCAGTATTGCCTTGCCTGAGGACAGAAACTCAGTAAAACATCACAAGAGACTTGAAACGGAATCAGCAACTGCTTTCAAACTGTATCTCTCAAACCTCTTGATATACCATATTATGTCCATATATTTTGTCGGGCATTAAGTGGGTTGCTTACCTTGCACATGGCCAACCTGAATTTTCTCTTTGACATCCCATATGGTTACCCAAGGCTATCGGGAGTGATCCCTAAGCACATAAACAGAGGTAACCCTAAACACTGCCAGGTGTGCCCATCCCCTAAAAAAATGAACAAGTCACTACTTATTGATTCGGTCATCTGTGATTTAGTAGAAGAGGGATATGTCTAAAGTAGATCCTAGATCAATTTCATTTATTAAAACAAATTAATATAAATATAAGAATAGGGAATGTATCTTTTGACAGAGAAAAAGAGAAAAGTGTTAACTCTGGATAAAATGGTGGTAAAAGGCTTCCTACCTAAAAATAAAAAAATTCCTGTTCTATTAATTATGTAAGTATTTCCTTAATTATAAAATAATAAAAGCCCAGATATTATGGACCAGACTGTTATGCAAATTCTCCATTTTTAATTCTTCCCAGATTGCAATCATTAAGTATCATTACCATATCATTTTCGGTAATGATATAATCCAAATCTGTTTTGACTAAGATGTAGAAGTTGAAGTACATTTTTATCTTTGATGTTATTAATTTAATGACTTTGATGTGTTCTTTAATAATTTTTTATATTTTTATTATCTAGAAAAGTCACAATTATATGCTAAACTTATTTTGCTGAAAAAAATTTGCCTTTAAATGGATGGACATGGAGAGGATCATGTTGAGTGAAATTAGTCAGAAGGAAAAAGATATAGAATGACTGTATTTATTTGCATGACATAAATATATATATGTGTATATATATGTATATATATATACATATTATGATACCAACATCCAAGATCAGGCGAAATGTGGATCAGGAGGTCTTGTCAAAGGTGGAAATTACCACAAATGTGTGGGAATCAGAGGATAGGTAAGACAGAGAAGGGAACAATGTGCTAATAATTGTCGAAAGGGCTAATACCAACCTAGAACTGAGCACTAAATACAGGGAAAAGATACACATGATAACCTCTAAGTATATTTATTAAAATCCACAATACGTAAGATAAGGAAGAGAGAAAGAGAGAGAGGGAGAAAGAGAAAAGAGATAGGGAACCTGCCATAGAGGCAGGCTATAGGAGGTGGGAGGGAATCGGGGACATTGGTGGTGGGAAATGGGCACTGGTGGAAGGATGGGAGCTGAAACACTGTATGAACCCCCAATCATGAACAACTTTGTAAGTGCATATCTCACAGTGGTATAATAAAATATTAATTTAAAAAAGTAATAAAGTAGAACACTATCATAAACTATTCAATGTGTTTATAAGAAGTTAGTAAAATAATACTTAGCAATTTTAGCAGAATTTGTCTGACTGTGAAGTGAAACCTCCAGAGGTTAAATATCCTAAAATTATAGTTAGCTTCTCTATTCTCCAGACCCCTTTCTTAGCTTATGTTCTATTTACACAACATTTATCCTCCCCAATATTTTTCTGAATCTTCACAAGATCACTACCAATTGTATTAAACTGTGCGACCATGCTGCACCATGAACGATTCTCTTGAGAGCCAAACACTGATTTCATGACTACCTTGGAAAGAGAAAAAGCCTCAATCTGAAAATTTATAATCTCCGTTTGTGACAGGGCCTCTTACCACCATACAATTTATAAAATAATTTGGAAGCAGGAGCAAGGTCCCTGAATTCCATTAGTATCTCACATCCAAAATATAGCATATGATCACTCTCATAAATTGTTCCTTAATTTAATGCCATACAGGCATAAGTATGTTTTATCAACCTCAACTGTGGATTACTCTAAAATTAAGGCTAATCCTTAAGCCTTGGCAAATCACTATGGTGAACCCTGCTTGTGGTCATTTCCTAAAAAGACACTGATGGAAGGTCAGTGTTGATTTATCTTTGTAAAAAAATATGAATGAATGAACATAAATTATATTCAGATGAAACTTGATTTGTTTTTGTGGTAGACAGGGTGTTTGTGTGGCTGGAGGTCATCAGGAAAAGAAATTGTGATAAAAAATCATTCTCAAATTTGAGAAGTGAGAGCCATGCATTCACAAACATTATTGCTCTTTCCCTTCTTATTTATCCTTACCAATGTTTTCTTAACTTACAAAAAACCTTAAATCGATTTTTATGTATTTAAAGTAAATGAAGACACATCCTGCCTATGAAATGTTTTCTGACCAATTTCAATACTTCAATGAATAATAGATAAATTTAATTTCCTCTTTATTCTCTCTCTACATGGCAGTAAATGATCTTTTGAAAATCCAAATCTAATCATGTCATTTCTTGATTAAAATCTTTCAATAGGTCCCCATTGTCTTTAAAATCACATTCAAATTATAATATATGAAAAAAACTTTATGGTTAGTTCCTCTATAACCTCTCCAACTGCTTTCTGTGCCATTATGTTTCACTGTTCCCCTTCAGCGTAGACACCCGATAATCTGAATTTTACTCATATGCTCACTTGCAAAACCCTAAAAGCCCTGTCTTCCCTATTCATTTGAGAAACCTTCATTGATCCCAAAGATTTTACCCTTCTACATGCCCCTCAAATATATTGTACTTGACCACTCAAAGTTTTATCATGGATATTAGCTAGTTTATCAAGGCCAGTGCTATCTTATAGAGCCAGCACTTTGCTCATGCCCAACAAGAAGGTATTGCTCTATAAATAATGTGAGGCAGTTCTATTAAGGGTGGTTGAAATACATACATACACAAAGAAAAAGAGGAAGAAGGCTTAGGTTGCTAATCAACTCAGGTAAATATGTGTAATTTAATGTACTGTTGGGTCACTAGCTTGCATTTTCTTTGGTTCTTGCTAATACATACTTCTCTGGTTTCTGGCTTTTCCCCACACTTAAGAACTTCATCTCCACTTATCCTTTGCCTAATTTCTCTGCTGTGAAAATTAATATTAACCATTTTGCCACATTCTTAACTGAGTTTTTTTTAATTCCTCTTCCTCTTCCTCCTCCTCCTTCTCCTCCTCCTCCTCTTCTTCTTCTTCTTCTTCTTCTTCTTCTTCTTCTTCTGCTTTTCTTTTTCTTCTTCTTCTCCTCCATCTTCTTCTTTATTCCTCTTCCTACTCATTCTTCTCCTCCTTCTTCTTCCTTTTCTTCTTCCTCTTCTTTTCTTTTTCTTCTCCTCCTCCTCCTCCGTCTGCTCTTCTCCTCCTCCTCCTTCTTCTTTCTCTTCTTCCTCTTCTTCTACTTCCCCCATCTTCCTCCTGCTCCGCTTTCTCCTTCTTCTATCCTTTGTCTTACACACAAGTCTTTAGTCTGATGATGTCTAGACACTAAAAAATTGTTTTCATTAAGGATTGGGGACCACTATGGTGTCTTTATTATGAAAATACATCATGTAACAAAAGAGGAAGACTTTAGTAAAATCCAGAAAGTGTACGTAGCCAAAGATAAAAGCAGAATTTAATTGTAGCCAAGAGGCACAGAATTTCAAAGCACTGATCTTCATAGTTCAATGTGTCTCATCTCTTTTTAACAATTACAAAGCCTAATGTGACATAAAGGCAGGATAAAATGTATCGGGGTGCCCTATGGAGATTAGATTTATTTTGTTGCTGCAGTTTACTGTTAATGAGATAACTTTCTTTTTACATTGTAAAATAGGCAGTTACAGGAATTCCTCATGGAAGGCAGATTTTTTCTTTTTAATAATACATATTGAAAAAGAATATTCTCTAGAGAAAGATAATTATCAATTGAAGAAGTATAGTGGAAGGATTTCCTGGTAGTTGCAGCAACATAAAGCATACTTATTCCTGCCTTAATACAAATAGGATTTTCTAGTCTGTCTATATCTGCCAGGAAAATTCACAGAATCTTGAACTTGAATTTGAATATATAAAATTTATTTATGACCTTGAGAATTTTACTGTCAAATTTCTGATGGTGCCACTGATCACATTACTGACTTATGAACTCAAACCATGATATAGAAACTCATAAATGTAAAATGTTATTCTCTTAATTTGGTATATTAGTGCATTTTTGAGTTTGTTGAATCGTTGATAAAAAGCATCCATTATTTTGATTCTATTCCTGCAAGTGTATTGCTGATGCATGATGTCTATGATATTCCATTGCCAAACTAGTTCTCTTCTTTGTTTTCTTATGAAAAATCCAAAGAAATGGAGTCAAGCCCCTGAACTGTTTCAGAGAATTTAGGTTGGAACAGTTTTCAGCTTCAGTCCATTGAAAACATGAATTTTCATGTTTCTCCCCTTTGTAAGTAAACTACCCACTGGTCTAAATATCAGGTAACTGGGGGCCGGAGGCGATAGCCCAGCGGGTAGGGTGTTTGCCTTACGCGCGGCCGGCCCATGCCGGCCAGGGTTCGATTCCCAGCATCCCATATGGTCCCCGAGCACCGCCAGGAGTGATTTCTGAGTGCACAGCCAGAAGAAACCCCTGAGCATTGCCGAGTGTGACCAAAAAAAAGTAAAAAAAAATAAAAAAAAAAAAAAATAAATATCAGGTAACAATATTATTCTTTTCATTTTTCAAGTGACATTTCTTATACAGTCTGTCATTCAACATTAAACTTATATGAGTAGAATATTTATAAATAAAATATTCAAACTAGTCATGCATACAATAATGACACTTGCTAATTAAGTTACATCCTTAAATAACTGAGTCTTTTCATGACCATGTCCAGATTCAAAACAAATATCAGTGATATATAATGGTTACAAAGCAGTTATACAATATATAGTAAAAGTACAAAAACATTTTGATAGTAAAATAACGGGATGATTAACATTAATATCATATGCATATAATTAGTTTTATTTCTCTTTAAATTATATCATTTGTTGTAACAAGAGAGACTAATTAAAAATAGCCTGATAAGTTTGTTCATTAGGGCATTAAATATGAATAATGCTGATCAAATTTCTCCACAAAATGTTTTCTCTTTACTTAGTTATGAAGAAAATACTTCAGTATACCACCTATCCTATTATAACACACACACGTAAAAACATATGACTTTTAAGTCAATTGTCTAGTCATTTTAAAAAGCGTAGGGTTTAGAAATGGCCAGAGGGATAAGGGTGTGCTATATAAAGCTAGTGGAATTTTTGTGGTCTGAACCCCATTGTATGCTTCTCATCAGCTTCCCTTGAACCATCTCCCTATACTGCATGTGGCATACAATGATATTATAAATATTAAAGTGGCCCTTGGCAAACAACACTTTCTTCATCCATGGTATAAAGAACAGTCTAGAAAATATATTACTAATACAGTGAATAAACATTTAATTTAAAATTTATCCAAATAAATTGAAATGGAAACAACTTGCTCTTTGAGTTCATGTTCTTCCTTGAACATAGGCTTAAATCTCACTTGTCCTCTATAGCTATTTGCTTACCTATTTACACTCTGGAGAAGGCTCTGTTCTCTCTTGAGCATATATTTTCCCTCATTGTCTCCTCTCAAATCATTATCAGCAAGTTTTATTCAATAAAAACACTTTTTACTTCACAGTATCACTTGTCTTCCATTGTTCATCAATTTGCTCAAGCAGGCACCAGTAACATCACCATATGTCCTGTCATATGCAAGTGTAGCCCATGGTCATCTACTCACTCCAGGAACATGAAGAACCTCAATCCACTCCTTCAGGTCATGGAAATGAGGTTTATAATTGCTACTGGTTTTTGGCATATCAAATATGACACGGGTAGCTTGCCAGGCTCTGGTGTAGGTGGGATACTCTTGTAGTAGCCTCTCATCTTGTGCATTTATTGATGGAGACAGGGAAAGATCGGCTTCTCTGCTGGGTGTAGCTCTGACAAGCTGTGGAGTCCGGATGTTGAAAATGGTGGCCCTCATGGTGTGTGTGTTCCTCTGACTTCTTGTGAGGCTCTGCTGGGATGGTGGGCCAGGATTAGAACGTGCCTTCCCTCCTGGGTGCCTCACGATGAGCTGAATACAGAGATATTTGGATATTTGGATATTATTTTAAATACCCCAAACAAAACTACTAATGAGGAAAATTCCAATACTGTTGGAATTTAAAAACGCAAAACATATTTTCAGGAATTATGTATAAGATCCCAAAACATTCACTTATAAATTTATAATTACAAAAGGCATTTAAAGGAAGGAATAGAAATGAATTCATTTATCAGTAGCAAGAATGATCAGCCTTGGAATGATGGGAGATGACTCAAGGGATCAAAGTTACAGGGTATGAAATTCCCAAGGATCCCAGGACTCTTCACTCTCCCCTATGCTCCTTGCTCAAAACAATATTATTCTTCTTTTTGCAAATACATACTTGCTCCTGAATAATAGTGTTCAATGTACACCTTTCCATTTATTTATTTATCTATTTATTTACGTATTCATTTTATTTATTTATTTATTTATTTATTTATTTAGTATTTATTTATTTGTTGCTTTTTGGGACACATCTGGCTATGCTCAGGTGTTACCCCTGGCTCTGCACTCAGGAATTACTCCTGGCCGTGCTTGGGAAACCATATGGGATGCCAAGGATCGAACCTGGGTCAGCTGTGTGCAAGGCAAACACCGTACATGCTGAACTATCGCTCTGGCTTGAATACACACCTTTTTAAAAATAAATAAATGTAGACCCAACTGTTAAATGTATTGGAGTATAGACAATTTAGGCCCTTTATGAAATCCATAAATTATCTACAGATTATAACTTTGCTTTATTAGTAGAAGATGCCAGAGACAAAATTTCTTCAGAAATTTGTTTGATATTATGTCCAAAAAAAGAATGTAGAACTTATAATTTAATGGGTATACAAATTCCTGCAGGCTATCAACATGTAGAATTTTTCTGTCTTGTTTATAATACAACTATTCATGTAACACATAGGAAAATTTTACTTAGAACCAAAGAAAAAGAATGAAAATAGACCACATCAAAATCTATCAGTCACCAGATGAATGATATAACTCTTTGGAAACTAGAAAATCAGTCTTGAAAATAGTATTCACATCATCAAATAGAAATTGTTAATATAAACTTAAAGGTGCTGTGAAAGAAATTACCAAAATAGACAGGCAATCTATGTTACCCAGAAATTTCTATTTTGTTGTCTAGAGCAATAGTATAACGCCTTTACTCCAGCATCCCATATGAAATGCCAAGTACTCCCAGGAGTGATCTGTAAGTACAGAGCCAGGAACAACACATGTGCATCACCAGGTGTGGCACAAAAAAAACAATTTTTGTGTGTACTCTACAGCTATTTTTTATAATATCATTGAGGCATTTCTTTTTCTCTTCAGACCATGACTATTTCTTAATATACAGCCCAGTAAATTTCTTTTTTGGCTACTTTTTTGAATAAAAATTTCATTCTTATTAGAACATGAACCCCACTAATAAGCAATAATTTATATTATGTTCAGATATATCATGGTCATTGAAAATAGTGCCTAATGTAATGATGTTTACTATTTAATCCATATGAATTATGTTTTTTTGTTTTTTTGGGGGTCACACCTGGCAATGCTCAGGGGTTACTCCTGTACTGCACTCAGGATTTACTCCTGGCGGTGCTCGGGAGACCATTTGATGCCAAGGACTAGAACCGGGTCGGCTTCATGCAAGGCAAATGCCCTATCCACTGTGCTATCACTCCAGCCCCATAATCCCATAAACTTTGTATTTTGAGAATTGAGTGATCAATAATATACTAAAAGTTTTTGACATCTATATTGACCATCTATGTGTTTATGTAATGAATTTCTGCTAATTTAAAGTACTAACAAAATTAGCAGGAGATAGAAGACTATAGCAACATTAATACAACATAAAATTCCACTTTTTACTCTAATTTCTGTTGACTTGGCAAAAGTTCTAATAAAAGATTATTTTTATTATAACTTTGAAGTCTTGAGATTATTTTATGAACTTGATTATTTAAAAGACCCTGTGATATTGGGGTCCATTGGTCTATATCAATGGGTAAACAATTCTGTAAATGTATATATTTATGTAAACATATGTACCCATGTTGGCAGATATTTATGTCACTATCACTATCTTCCCATTAATCATCTATTTGCTAGAGTGGGCACCAGTATTATCTCCATATGTCCTGTCTCATGCTAGTAGAACCCAAAGGCATCTGCTTGCTCCAGCAACATAGAGAGCCTCAAACCATTATATTAGGTCACGGGAATGACTTAATATAAATGTTACTGGTATTTGGCATATCAAATACTAAACAAGCAGCTTGCCAGGCTTGCCGTGCGAGTGGCATACTGTTGTAGTCACCTCTAAATAAAGCATTTATTGATGAACCGCACGGCCGCTAGAGGCAGCGAGAGCCGGGCTGTGATAGTCTGGTCTGCTGGGTGGAGTTGTGACGAGAGGGAAGTCCGGATGTATAAAATGGCTGGCCCCATGGAGTAGGGGAGAATGGTCTGGCTTGTTGTGAGGCTCTGCTGGGGTGGCAGGCCAGGGCTAGAACTCGCCATGCCTCCCGGGCACCTCACGAGCAGCTGGGCACAAGGAGAGCAAGGAGCAGCTCTGCCCCATGTCTGAGAGTCTCTGGTTCAGCATACCTGGGCAGGATTGAAAAAAAAAAAAAAGAAACTGCTGCAGGGTTGCTGTTGATGATCTGGGCTGTGATAGTCTGGTCTGCTGGGTGGAGTTGTGATGAGAGGGAAGTCCGGATGTGGAAAATGGCGGGCCCCATGGAGTAGGGGAGAGTGGTCTGGCTTGTTGTGAGGCTCTGCTGGGGTGGCAGGCCAGGGCTAGAACTCGCCATGTCTCCCGGGCACCTCACGAGCAGCTGGGCACAGGGAGAGCAAGGAGCAGCTCTGCCCCATGTCTGAGAGTCTCTGGTTCAGCATACCTGGGCAGGATTGAAAAAAAAAAAGAAACTGCTGCAGGGTTGCTGTTGATGATCTGGGCTGTGATAGTCTGGTCTGCTGGGTGGAGTTTCTTTTTTTTTTTTTTCAATCTGGCCCAGGTATGCTGAACCAGAGACTCTCAGACATGGGGCAGAGCTGCTCCTTGCTCCCTGTGCCCAGCTGCTCGTGGAGGCACCCGGAAGGCATGGCGGGTTCTAGTTCTGGCCTGCCACCCGAGCAGAGCCTCACAACACGCCAAACTACCCTCCCCCTACTCCATGGGGTCTGCCATTTTCCACATCCGGATTTCCCTCTCGTCACAGCTCCACCCAGCAGACCAGACTATATTTATGTAAACATATGCAAATATGTAACTATAATTTGGCTATGGCATAATCATTGTATGTATAATAATAACTCATATAAATATATGAAGTAAGATTAACATGAAATTTGCATCGTTTATTATAACTGTAGTTAACTGCCGATTCTAAAACTCCTAATACACTAAGCTATATATTTTTCTTTGATTTTGGGTGAGTCCCCAATGGTATTCAGGCTTACTCAAGGCTCTACACTCAGGAATCACTCACTCCACGTGAACTTGGGGTCTATCTTTGATGTCAGCATTAAAACCCAGGTAGGTTGTGTGTAAAGCAAACGACCTCACTGCTATACTAGCACTTTATCTCTCTCAACTACTTTTTAACACTCAGAGAGAAACAGTGAGAGAGATAATGAGGCAGTTACAGTCAGTGTTTTTCTTGCTTTTCAGAGATTATAAACTCATAGAAATAAACTTAAATTTGATTATAAATTGAGTTTGACATTAATATCAATTAATACCCTAGTGACATAATGAGTGTGATAATATATTGAAATCCCTAAACTTTACTGACATCAAGAGCTATTATTAAGTCAGGAATTGACATTACAATAAAGATAGCTGAATTTTACAAAGCTCACAGAATTAGTAAGTTCATGAAACAGACTGACAAAGAGACAAGATTTCACAATACTAGCACTCAAAATACTGGCTTTTCAAGACCAAATTCTGGCATAATTGATAAAAACAAATATCTATATTTATGCTAGCATTTTGGAAAAAAAAGAAAGAAGAAAAATTTTGACTTGAACACCTTTGGGTATCTTGTGGAATACTATAGTTACTAACATACCTTGAAGAGTAATGACTCCACCTTCCCAGTAGCCCCTTATACAAGTTCTTTGGGACCAGAGAGTGAGAAACCTCCTGTGCAGTAATTGTCTGTTATCAAGTATCAACATCACTTGTATTACTTGTCTTCCTGTTTTTCATCAATTTGCTAGAGCAGGCACCAGTAGCATCACCATACTTCCTGTCACATGCTAGTGTAGTCAAATGGGTATCTGCTTGCTCTAGGAACACGAAGAGCTTCAAACCGTTCATTCAGGTCATGGGAATGAGGTCTATGATTGTACTGGTTTTTGGCATATCAAATACGACATGGGTAGCTTGCCAGGCTCTGTCATGTGGGTGGTATACTCTCAGTAGTAGGCTCTTAGTTCATACATTGACTGATAAGCCAGGCAGTGTCTGTGTGGCTGTGAGCAACTGGGAGAGATTGGGTTTTCTCTTGGGTGGAGCTCTGATGAGCTGTGGAGATGCTCATTGTGTGGGGGTTCCTCTGACTTCTTGCAAAGCTCTATTGGGATGGCAGACCCAAGCTAGAACCAGCCTTCCCTTCCTGACACCTCATGATCAGGTAAGCACAGGGAGAGCCCTAGCAGCTCAGCCCCATGTATCTGTACAGTAAGTATCAACATAACAAAGGATAATTCTTTGGAGTTTCCATGAATTAAAACATTTCAGAAAATTTATTTACCTGTGAATATTTTCTATATGAAGAAGCTGAGATTCATAAATGTTAAGTAACTTGCCCAAGGTTTAGAAGATTAGGGACAACTGCTCATAAATATTAGTCCAATATTTAAGAGTAGCTTATAATAAGTTGCAATATTTATTGTTGGAACAGAAAAAAATAAAATAGTACAAAATGACAATTTTGCCTTTATCCATTATTTTAATTCGATCAAGGTGAGACTCCCCCAAAGCTGTTTAACCAGGAATTACTCCTGACAGTGTTCGGGGAACTATCAGGGATGCTGGGGATTTAATGAAGCTTGGTCACATACAACGCAAATGCCCTACCTGTACTATCTGTACTATCTCATCACACTTACATTCATCTAAAATGAGTTACTAAATGTTATCTAATACGAATGAAAGAGACATTTTATTAAATTGAAATGTTACCAAACCAGGATTGATAAAATAAATTAATTTAGTACTTATGTGTCATATTATAAACTTTAAATTTACCCACCAAATTTAAATTACCACCAAATTTACCATTTGCTGGCAAATGCCCCTGGCAGAGTCAACAGAAATGAGACTAATCACACAATGCTAATATTATTGAATTAAAAATGTTGTCAGACCCGATATATGAAAAATATTTTCTTCATTTTAATTCATAATACCACAAATCTGCAACAGATGGCCTAATACAGACTTCCTTACATTTATCAAATACCAGGAAGAATTCTTTACAATAGCTTAGATATGGAGGCATGGAAAATGATATAAAAATCAAATGAGTGACCTGATATGCTTTGTTAATAAAAGGCATCTTTGGGAGATAATAGTTATAAACCCAGAACTAGTGAGGGCTTTGATTTTTCCATCATTATCAGAAGGTAGTGTGACACTACACAGAAAGACAAATCAATAAATAGATCAAAAATAGTTTTCACAATTATGATGGAATATCATTTCACCTCAAAGAAAGGAAATTCTGTCAGCAATAAGGATGAAGTCTGAGGACGGCAAAATAAAAATGAGTCTGTCATGGAATGACAAATACCATGTGATTCTGCTGATAATTAATCCAAATAGCCAAAGTCAGAATGTGGAATAAGGTTTGCCAGAAGTTGGAGAAAGGGGAATGGGGAATTGCTTATTGACCAACAGGCAGAACATCTCAGCTAAGCAATTTGGGTCTGCTCTGGGACTCAGCCAACAATCCTACCATGCGTAATTAAATCTTTCTTAAGAAAACAGCATCTGATGTTAAGGGTTCCTACCGCAATAAAATAAAATAAATAAAATCATGCTTTTTGAGTCTGAAACTTAATTATTTTTAATATGTTTTATTATACCACCATGAGAAACAATTACAAAAATGTTCATGTTTGGGTTTTGACCATACAGTGTTCCAGCACCCATCCCTCCACCACTGCCCATTTCCCACCACCAATGTCCCTGATTCCCTCTCCTTCCCTTGCCTGCCTCTATGGCAGTTTCTTTATCTCTTTTCTATCTTTATCTTTATCTCCCTCTCTTTATATCTTCCTTCTCTTCCATATTGTGAATTGTAATACATATACTTAGAGGTTATCATGTGTATCTTTTTGCCTGTATTTAATGCAAAGTTCTATGTGGTAATAGCACTTTTGACAATATTGGCACACTGTTCCCTTATCTGTCTTACCTAACCTCTGCTCCCACATGTTTGTGGTAATTTCCACCTTTGACAAGACCTCCTGATCCATGTTCCGCCTGACCTTGGATGTTGGTATCATAATATGTATATGTATACATATATATACATATATACATATTATATACATATATACATATCTCTATCATGTAGAGTGAATAAATATATATATATATATTTATAGACATCCATTTATAGGCAAATTTCATAAGTTCATTTTTCCTAAAACTGCATAGTATTCATGTACCAATATTTCTTTATTCAGTCATCAATTCTCTGGCACTCTGGTTGTTTCCAGATTTTGGCTATTGTGAATAACGCTACTATGAACATAAAAGTATGAATGGTGTTTATGCTGGGTGTGAAACTTAATTCTTACTGTCTACACTTCAGCATATAAAGGATCCTCTAAACTGTTCTGATTAAACGCATGAACATAAAGTGATTATATTCTGTGACTTGGTACCACAAAACTAACAAAACCGAAGTACAGATTCTAACTACAGCAGTTACAAAATCTAGAAATGTGCCTGTCAAGAAGGAAGCCTGGAGAGTGGGAGGGAAACTGGGACACTGGTGGAGGGAACTTGACACTGGTGATAGAGGGGTACTGGAAAAAATTTGAATAACTGAAATTCAACTATGAAAAACTTTGTAACTCACAGTACCTCCATTTAAAATTTTTGTAAAAGACATTTTTAGTTTATTTTTTTCAAACATTTTTTTTTATTTTTAGTACATTATATCACCATAAGATATAATGTCCTAAAGTTGTTTGTGATTGAGTTTTAGTTGTATAATTAAAATTTTTAAAAGAAAATAGGCCCAGTCACAGGATTGTAAGATTTGTCTCTACAATTAACTGCCATTTTCCAGACATAACTGAAATTGAGAGTTTAATATCAAAAGTAAGTGAAGAAAGTTAAGAACGTTTTTATTCTGTTGTTTTGTTTCATTTGTTAGTCTGTTTATCTGTGCCAGCAGGTTTCAAACTCAAAGTCTCACTTGGGAGCCATTGTTTTACCAGAGGGCCACATTCTTAGTCTCTGAAGTATGATTTTAAACAAGGACTTCAGCCCATCATAACTAAAAATAAACAGCAAATTTATTTTATTGGAAAAATAAACTGATTTTTCCACCAGTTTCAAGAATATCACTTCAGCTTTTATTTAAACACCATATCGGTTTCCTAGAACTGGAAAGACGGTAATGAAAGATGCCTGAGTATATCTTCAACTCAAATCTCCACTTGCTGTTTTTTACTAAGTCTAGCTTAGCAGCTTAGCATGGAACATCAATCCTGGATTGTATATAAATCTGGGCAATGTGCCTCTGTATTTATTCTCCCTGGATAGCATAGAGGAAGCTGCTCTCTCCTCTGCTATTTCATATTCTTGGGTCATTGGTTCAGTTATTTAAATGTACATGATGAACCAGTTGACATGCGATCTTTTCCTTTTTAAAGACATTTCAAAGTCATGACTTTAAACAAGTTACTATATAAATCTGTTCCTTGTCACTCCTCTGAAAGTCTTCTTTAACTTTCTGTGTCCTTTTCTAATCTTCCATGCCATGTTAAAAAGTATCTTCCACTGATAATGTGCAATTGATGGATATACATTAGCCTGTTCCAGACTCCTTATAAAGTTTTTCGGAGCAATAAAAGTATTCATAAAATCTTTCCCTGAATATATTGCATTCAACCTAAAATTTTAGTCATTTTCTCATTTTCATCAATCTTTTCCCTCAAATTTAAAAACATTTTAGTGTAACTACCTCTATAAAGTGACACTATTTCATTATCCTCGGCTTTGATAAGTTTCAATGAAATATTTTTGTTCTTTTTAAATTAATAAGTCCTTATCTCTTATTTTAAGGATAAATAAACTCTATTTTAAATTGCTATTATTTTTGGCCTCAAAATTTTTAGCATATGCTGGTTTCTCCAATATTTATGCTGTATGCTAATCAATTTTAACACAGTTTTCTCATTTAATGCACTGAATGCATTATTTCTGTGCACATAGAGTTGCAAAGATATTACAGAATCTTATTTGCTCTTTTTTCCTTGTATACAATGAGATATGCTTATAATTTCTATACTATAAAATTTAACAAAAATATTCAAATGCTGGTGTCCTAAAGTATACTAAAAATATTCCCTTTAAAACAAATTAAAAATAAGAAATTCTAGTTCTGTGGAAGATACTAAGGTAACTAATTAATTATATGCTGTGTCATCCATCTTATTTCTTTTAACTTATTTTATTTTTCCTTTGAGTTTGTGACCACACCTAACTGTGCTTAGGACTTTATCCTATATCTGTACTCAGAATCATTCTTGGCTCATAATTAGCATAGGGGTTCAACATGAGGAAAACTAAAGTAGGCTGTGTCCAAACTAAAGCAAGGCAAGTGCGCAACTCCGTGAATTATCTTTTTAGCCAATCTTTCAACCCCTTAAAAAATTATTGATACAGGACCAGAGTGATAGTACCATGAGTAGAACACTTAACTTTTTTCACAGCTGACCCAGGTCTCACTCCCAGCACCACATAAAGTCACCCCAGTTCTTCAGAATTGATCCCTGATACAAAGCCTGGAGTAAGCCTCAAGCACTGCCAGAAGTGGCACAAAAACAAGAAAGAAGGAGAGGAAGGAAGGAAAGAAGGAAGGAAAAAAGAAAGGAAGGAAGGATGGATGGAAGGAAGGAAGGAAGGAAGGATGGAAGGAAGGAAGAAAGGAAGGAAGGAAGGAAGAAGGAAGGAGGAGGAGGAAGGAAGGAAGGAAGGAAGGAAGGAAGGAAGGAAGGAAGGAAGGATCCACTGATACTGGTAACTGATATGTCTTTTTTAAAATGATGCCCCAAACACTCAAGTTTTAGAGTAGATTTTCCTAGGCATATTTGACTACCATTTAATTTTCAGAAAGAAAAGGACCCTGTATCACCTTAGAAATATATTTCTTAGAAAGCGAACAGAAAGCATCCCTCCTCCAAACTGCACTGTAGGCTATTATGGTCCTTTCTTGGTCAATCAAGAACACCCATGGGATATCATTCACTTTTATATGCATCAATGGATAAAATTTCACAAGAATTACATTACTCTTTTTAACCACTATACAATCATTGTAGTTAGAGTTCTGCAGAATTAAAAGCAGAAGATTGGAAATTACATGGGGTTAGTTTAAAGTGCTATCTACACTCTCTGTGAAACTACTAAATGAACCAAATCTACAGGGTTTTTAATCTATAAAGAGGTGATGGTAAGAGAATTGCTAAAATTTCAAATAAATCAATGTAATAAAATATTTTATATGATGAACACTAAATACTCTAGTTACATATATACATGTTTGGGTTTTTACCATACCGAGATGTACTCAGAACTTACTCCTGGCTCGTTGCTCAGGGATTGCTCCTTGAGGGAATCATGGTACCATATATCGTTACAGTGATCAAACCAGCATGAACCGCATGAATGCCTAACTAACTGTACTATCACAAAAGCCCTAAATTATAATATTCTAGTTCAAAACATGTTTCCAAAATATTTTTACCTAAATGTTGAAATTGAAAAGCAATTTCAATGGCAATAATTTTTGAAAAATTATGATTTTTTCTTTTTAAATCCAGAGTATGAATTTCAATTGCATATTCTGTTGCTTTCCTTGTTCTCATTCCAAAAATCATAATCAGTGATGTACCTTTCAGGAAATCTTATTGCAAACCACCATAGCTAAAACCATACAACAAATACTTTACTCTCTATAATCACATATTTAGTAGTGAAGTGTAAATTAAATATAATTTCAACAAATAAGTTTAGAAAGATTACTATGATCTACTTTAGATTACAAACATGAACACAAGAAAATCACTTCATAGATTACAGTACATCTTTGTGTATTTTAAATTTCTGAGTTATTTAAAATTTATTTTAAAGATTAATAATTCTAGATAGGTTTTATGTCAGATGCTATGAATATTTTCCCTCAATATCCCATGAAGAAATTATTAATATTTTAAACCAAGACAATTTCTTGATTTCAAACTTTGTAAAATGTGCAAATACATATCTATATATTAATAGGTAAATTTATTATTTTATTTATTCATTTATGTTTAATAGGTAAATTTTAAAATACAATTTTAAAACATCTTCTCCATTAAGAACATTTAAAGTATGCCATTGTTATTTATATTAATTATTTCTTCTTTTCATCTACTTGAATTGTTACCATCAGACTATGTAATCAACTTGACATATTAATGATGCTCACTTATAAAAGTTTTTAACTATGACTCAAAATATAAGAGTTATATATAACCCATGTCTTTTCTATAAAGCAGTTAATATGATTAAGTAAATGTATATTAAACAAAATGGATCCTTTATAGTTTTAATGCAAAATGGATCATTTATAGTTTTAATCATTTAGTTTTAATACTATATCTAGGTTCAAGAAGAATGATACGATCCCTGCTATTTAGAAATAAATTTGGTGATTTTTTCCCTATAAGGGTAGAAATTTACAGTGATTTTTTAACAAACATATATGAAATATAATTATTTTTCTTGGCTACAAATAAGTAACGTTGATAAATTTGCCTTAAACACTATGTATCTAGAAGATAAAAGTTTATTATTCTATTGAAAATGCTACCCCATAATGTAATGAGAGTATAGTGTCCACACGGCAGAGCCTGGCAAACTGTTCGATGCATGTTTGATATGCCAAAACCAGTAACAAAAATGTCTATTTTCCTGACCCTGAAAGAGCCCTTAATACGGCAGCAGTAAGAAAAGTGAACAAGCAGTGCCTGATAAAATTTCACAGCCATCCTAGGCTGCCAAAACAAAGAAGGACTAAAATGACTGTCTATACTTTCAATGCACATACGCTGGCATCGGAAGCATATATCGAGGATCTGATGTTGCAAGCACAAAAGATCATGTATGACATCATTGGTCTGACTGAGACGAGGAGGCATCAGTTGCATCATGCTGTATTTGACACCGGAGAAGAATTGTTCCTTGGAACATGTGACGAAAGAGGCATCTGTGGTGCTGGTGTCCTTGTCAACACAACATGGCCATCAACATTGATTCATTTGAATGCCTAACAAACCGGATAGGACAATTACACTTGAAGAGATGTGCCCACTGCCAGCATTTTCTACCTTCATTGTCTATACACCAACATACACATACAAGGAAGATGACATTGAGAAATTCTACATGGAACTGGAGGAGTTCTATAAAAAAGATCACACCTTCTACAAGATCATAGTCAGTGATTTTAATGCCAAGATAGGACCAAGAAGATCGGCTGAAGAACTCCACATCGGGACCCATGGCCTAGAATGGAACGAACAGGGTGAGAGACTATCTGAGTTCATAATATCCAGCAAGACCATTCATGAGAACTCACAGTTTCAGAAGGCTGAAGTGAAATGTTGGACATGGGAATCTCCTAGTGGACAGTTACACAATGAAATTGACCACATCATCTTCAATCGACAGTTTTGCCTGACCGATGTTGCTCTCATCCCCAAATTCCAAACAGGATTGGACCACCATCTCCTTCGTGCAAAATTCTACTTCCCGGAAATGGGGAGAAAAGGCTTCAAAGTTTAAGAAGAGGACTCCTAAAATGACAACTAACTGGGAACTCTTCGGCACCATTGCAGCAACATGGGAAGATAGCATCATTGACAACATCAATAAAGAATACAACCGACTGGTTCAGCACCTCCATGATTATGAGAAGAATGCTGAGAGAGAGAAAGGCACAAAAAGGACACCTGTCTTCAAAAACTCTGGAGCTCATTCACCAACGTGGCAAGGCTTGAGCCTCAGGTGACCAAATGCTAATGTCCAAGCTTTCAAAGCGTTGCAGAGAAGCTATAAGAGAAGACATCAAAGACAGAAGAGCAGAAATACTTAGAAGATGCAGCAGAAGCCAGGAAAAGCATTCACACCACGTGCCTGTCCTTCGCCAACTACAAGACTAAGATGACTGCCCTCCGACTTCCTGATGGATCTATCACATCTTCCAGAAAGGCAATGGAGAAGTTTATCCATGACATCAACTCAGATCTCTTTTTTTTTTTTTTTTTTTTTTTGGGTCACACCTGGCGATGCTCAGGGGTTAGTCCTGGCTCTGCACTCAGGAATTACTCCTGGCGGTGCTCAGGGGACCATATGGGATGCCGGGATCGAACCCGGCCAGCATAGGCCGCCCGTGCAAGGCAAACGCCCCTACCCGCTGGGCTATCACTCCGGCCCCAACTCAGATCTCTTTGATAACCATGTTCACCTGCCCACATACCAAATTCCTTCCAGAAAGGCAATGGAGAAGATTATCCATGACTTCTACTCAGATCTCTTTGATAGCCATGTCCACCCGCCCACATACCAAATTCCACAATATCATTCCCAACGTTCTCCCTTATGAATTCTGACATGCCATTTCATCAGTAAAGAAGGAAACAGCACCATACCCAGACAAAGTCAGACCCGAACTCCTGAAGAATCTGCCATCGGTACTCATCAATACACTAGCTCGGCTCTTCACATGCTACCTGTCCGAACGCAAAGGTGACCTCCCAATGGAAATCCAGCAGGACAGTTCTACTGTTCAAGAAGGGAGACATTCACATCAACAACTATCTCCCCATCTGCCTGTTGTCCATCATCACAAGCTGTTTACATGGGTCATCCTGAGCAGGATTGGCAGAACACTAGATGAAAGACAACCATGCACTCAAGCTGGCTTCTGGAAAGTATTCAGCACAATTGACCATATCCAGATGGTAACCGAGCTCATTGAGTTTTGTAGGGATTACAGGATGCTGCTCTGTCTCACGTTCATTGATTTAAAGAAAGGCCTTAATTCTGTGGAGACTGAAGCAGTCATCTAAGCCCTATCCAAACAGGGTGTTCAAACCCAATACATCAAAATCCTTCATGAGCTCTATTATGGATTCACCACCAGGATCTCACCATTTTACAAGGAAGTGATCATTGTTGTCAAAAGAGGGGTTTGACAGGGGTGATACCATTTCACCAAAACTCTTCAGTGCCACCCCCGAGAACATCATGCACCAATTAGAATGGGAAGGGATGGGAGTGAAGATAGATGGTCGGCAGCTACACCCACCTCCGCTTCGCTGATGACATCGTTCTAGTAACACCAAACATTAGTCAAGCGGCACAAATGCTGGCTGACTTCGACCAAGAATGTGGAAATATAGGTCTACAGCTGAATCTAAAGAAAACTACATTTATGAAAAAATGAACTAGTTCTGGAGGCCCCGCTTCACTCTCTATGGAACAGACATCTCTGAATGCAGCCGTTATGTGTTGCATAATGACTTCTAGGTCGAGAAGTCAACATGATGAATGGCCTAGAACCTGAGCTGCGCAGGAGGAAGTAAGAGGCATGGAATCCCTTCAAATGCATCGAAGAAATAACTAAAAAGGACAAAGAACCTCGGCTCCGGACAAATCTCTTTGACTCCACTGTTCTCCCTGCATTAACATATGCTTCAGAGACCTGGGCCCTATGAAAGCAGGATGAGAATGCTATTTGGGTCTCCCAGAGAGGAATCGAAAGAGCTATGGTTGGCATATCATGCCTCACTCAAGTGAGAGAAGGAATCGGAGTTCCAACCTCCTTCGCTATTCCAGAATCAGGGATGCTGTCTCGTTTGCCAAGGCATCGAAAATCAGATGGGGCTGGACATGTAATGCGATTTGGAGACAACCGCTGGACTAGAACCATTATATACTGGATCCCATGTCAAAAGGTCACGTGGCCGCCCACCTACAAGACGGTCAGACTTCCTTGTCAAGAACCTGAAGGAACTGTTTGAGGCTCCTCATATTCCTGAATCAACCAGATGCCATTGGGCTACACTGGCACGTGATAGGGTCCAATAGAAATGTTACTGGTGCCCGCTCGAGCAAATCGATGAATAACGGGATTCAAGTGAAGTAATCAAGTGATCAAGTGATTGAAAATGCTAAAATTTGGCTAAATATATTCAAAAGTCTCAATAGTACTAAAATAGTCGCTTTTCTCCAAATTGACTCATAGACAGTAACAATCCCACGCACCTTCAAAATGCATAACTGAAGGCGCATTTTATCACTTGTATTACTTGTCTTGTTCATCCATTTACTCAAGCAGGCACCATTAACATCTCCATACATCCTGTCATGTGCTAGTGTAGCCCAAGATTATCTGCTTGCTCCAGGAACACTAAGAACCTCAAGCCATTTTTTCAGGTCATGGGATTGAGATCTATAATTGTTACTGGTTTTTGGCATATCAAATATGACACAGGTAGCTTGCCAGGCTCTGGAATGTAGGTGGTATTCTCTCAGTAGTAGTTCTCAGTTTGTGCATTTACTGATTAACCATGTGGCTGCAAAAGTGACTGCATGCAACAGGAAAGATGAGCTTTTCTTTTGTGTTGATTGCTGATGAGCTGTGGAGTCTGAATGTTATAAATGTAGCCCTCATGGCGTGGGGTTCCTCTGGATTCTTGTGAGGCTCTACTGTTATGGTGGGACAGGGCTAGAACCCATCTTCACTCCTGAACTCCTCATGATGAGCTGATCACAGGGAGAGAGGGTAGCAGTTCTGTGCGTGTACCTGTGTCTCTGGATCTGGCATACCTCGGCTTGAAATAGCCTTCACTGTAGGGTGGGACTCTGACAAGTAGGGCTTGAAATTAGCTTTTTTTTCTTGGGTGGAGCTCTGATGAGCTGTGGCATCCACATGTTGAAAATGGCGGTCCTCATGGTGTGGAACATCACTGGGTGTTTCCCAGAAAGAAAAAAAAAGTCCACATTTTCAACAAACAAAAATAAAAGCTAATTCTAATATTTTATAAAATGGAAATAATGGGATAACTGAGGCTACAGTGATAATCCAGTAGGTAGTGAACTTTCCTTGCATGCAGTCAATCTTGAGTTCAATGTTCAGAGCCCCTTATGGTAACCTGAGTAAAATCAAGAGCAATCCCTGCGTACGGAGCCAGGATTAAGCTCCAAGCATGAAATCCTGTGGTCCCAAAACATGCACAAATCACACACACACACACACACACACACACACACACACACTACTAGAACTTTCAAAAATGTTTTTGTCTCCTGCTACTTTTGAATATCTGATCCTGATCCTAGTCTCTTTGGCTTGCAAGGTTTCTATTAAACAATTCTTTGATTAATTTTCGGGGTGTTCATTAGTTTGTAGCAATTTATGTCTTGCTGCTTTCAAAAATAGTTTACTTTTGACACTTTAGTATATATTGGAATAGACTTTCTTGTATGTTTTAATTTTTATATTGTTGAATTCAGATATCCATTTCATGGCTCACTTTTCAAAATATTTGTTTCTTGTATGTGTATTTATTAACTTGCTAGAGCATCAAAGCCCTTAAATCTTCCAGAAATGTCCCATAGCTCTCTCCCTTGAAAAAATAACTACGTAATTCATCATTTGCATAATGTATTCAGTAATGTAAGATATTCACCAGTCATCCAAGATTGGCAAATTTGGGGGCCTGTCAAACCTTTTCTAAGTATGCTTGGTCTCTGTATTTAATTTTTTGAGGGGCTAGATGGTGGTATTGAGCATGTGTTCAGTACTAACTGCTTTTGCATTTGTTAGTAACTCCTGGCAGGGATTAGGGAACTGAATGTGGTGCTAAGAATCAAAGACATATTAGCTGTGAGAAAGTCAATCTCCTTATCACTCTACTATTGCTCGGTTCTGGATACCTCCTTTCTGGATGAGTTTGTTATTTGAGGCATGAGTTGTTTTTCCCTTTTTTTTTTTTTCATCATCCCTTACTTCCTCTAGTATATGTTTTAACATATTCCAGGTATCTGAAGAAACCTTCACTCCTCTCCCTGTTCTATAAGAGAAGCCTCAGATTCCTTTCCTTCACTGAATCTTTGCAAAACTGTGTTGAACATAACAAGCCAATTACCAATGTCCTTTATTTATTTATTTATTTACTATTTATTTATTTATTTATCTATTTATCTATCTCTCTATCCATCTATTTATTTATTTATTTATTTATTTATTTATTTATTTATTTATTTATTTATTTATTTATTGCTTCTTGGGTCACACCCAATGATGCTCTGGGGGTTATTCCTGACTCTTTGCTCAGGAATTACTCCTGACAGTGCTGGGGCACCATATGGGATGCCTGAGATTGAACCCGGGTCCCACCATGTGCAAGACAAATGCCCTACCTGCTGTCCCTAAATTCCTTTATTTTTTAACTACTACTCAGCATCCAAACTATTCTGGTTTTCAGTGGCTATACAAATGAATTTCAGTGGCTCAACTTCTACTCTCTTGCAAGCTTACCTAAAGAACCGGTGTCTGAGTCAGAAGCATGGCCAACTTCTCTTTTCCCGCTTGTTTACTTGGGGCAACAACCCAATCAATAGCTGTGGTTTCTGAAGACCAAACCTGGTGATTTTCAGTGAATCATACTGATCAGTAAAATGCTCAGGCCTGCAAATCTGAAACTGTTCAGATCAAGAAAAGTTGTGGCTCATCATGGATATGCTGTCACTGTTTGATTACCACCAAGACCACACCTGGTGGTGCTCAGGTGTGGTCCTGGTTGCCATCAAACTTTGGTGGTGGGGTGGTGGGTATTCATTAAAGTGAATAAACTGGGAATATCATGCACCTAAAATATATATATATATATATATTTATATGTATATACACATATAAATATATATATCATGCACCTAATATAAAATATATATGCATATATTTTTTTCCAGCTTTTTGAGTCACCTTCTGACATCTCCCTTCACCTTTTTAAGGAAGAAACTTCTGAGTTTATGATCCTCAATCTGGAGTGTGTTGCAATGCACAATGCTACTGCACTTTCATTCTTTACTACATTTCATTATTTACTACCTAAACTGTATCTGGCTACTTATTCAAGTGAGGTGAGCTAGAAACCATCTGTCAGGCACAGAGATTCTGGAGACATTGAATGCACACATCAATTTCACTTTTCCCTTGAGGAAACAGTCACAGGCCATCGCCCCTGTTGTTGTGACTTACAGGAGGAAAAGTGCGAGAAAAGTGAAATTGCTCTTTTTACCCATTTTGAAGTGGTTTATTTTGGTTTGGTATTTGATGGGTGTGCTTTACATTCTCACTTTCACTTAGAACATCAGATAAAAAGAATTTTGGTCCATATATTATTTCAAAATTACTTTTTTTGTAGGGCACAGATTTGGAAATTCCTACCTGACATCGGAGTACATTATCCCTCAATGAAATTCTAAATCCAATGAATTAAAAGGTAAAGTAAAATGTGTATTTCTTCTTCCTTTAGAAAACCAGAGTATTTCTTTTTAATTGCTCTCTAAAATTTATAAATTGGGGCATTTCTAAGAGGCGTTTTCCTCAGACAACATTTACAGAGTAAGTTATCCATTATACATCTATCTCTAGCACCCTCTGTTAGTGCACACTTTTCAAAATTAGGAGTGTTGGATGTTTGCTTTTTGCACAATAAATATCTATAATCTTGTATGTCCATTTCTTTTAGACCAAGAATCAAGCATCTGCTTAATGATTGATTCATGCCTTTGCTCAATTAGATCTAAAAGGTTTCCTTGACTGTGCATGAGAATGGATCAATATCATTAGGGTCTTAGCATATTAAGAAAAGCTAATGAAGATGATTGATACAGAGATAGAATAATGTGGGACAATAGGCCACTTATTAGAAGGTTTTATTAATACCTGTTTTGATCTAAACTACTATTATTTTAATTCTTGAAGAAATTGCAGATAAATTTACTTACTCCAGGCAAAAGTTTGAATTAGTGCCAATAATTGTTGCTAAGCAATTATGTACAAAATGCTATAGGCCATTTGTTTAGGAATATTTTGCCCAGCTATATTATCAGAGTACCCAAGAAACCAGAAAATCCGTTGGCTATTTTATATTTATAGACACTATAAAAATAGAATGTATAGGATATATGTAACTATATAGCATGTTTATACTCTTCATATAAAATATATATACACACATGCACACACAAATAATTATGTTTTATAGGTCCTTTTGAAGAATTGACTCATGCAATTATGGAGAATTTGTAAATAGAATATAGTCATACTCTATGACAAAATATAGTGTTATAGGGAATCTAAAGTAAAGCAGAAACCACATAGAAATTTCTTTAAATCTTCAACAGCTTATCCCTGGTTTTCTGTTTACGTAAACAGCTTCTGTAAATATGAAAACTGTAGACTATAAGGAATTTCGAGGAGTGCAGAAGGCAAATAATGTGATTGTGGTCAGTCATTATTGTTGAGCTGACATGAATAAGACCCTGGGAACACCCAGGCTCTGTAACTAGCTCCTTGTCTAGTGTTAAATTCTCTAGTGCTTGGTATGGCTAGAGGCTGGGATCACTGCAAGTCTAGTGATCTCATCAGGCACCTGTACCTACACTGGAGTTACCTCTCCATTACTTAGGAAATTTGAGAAGGTTGGAGATCAAATAAAAGTTAAGAGGTGGGGCCCACAAATATAAGATTTGTTACCAATAGAATTCTGGTTTGGCATCAGAGGAAAAGTTAGCAATGTAAACTTCTGTTATGGATGGTCATTCCACCTTCATTCTGAAAGACTGTATTTAGAGGTCTTAGTCACCTTAATCCCTTTTTATCCTTATAAAATGATTTCCAGAGCTAAAGTTACAATTTAATACAGGAAAATTTAAAATGGATTTCCCAGATGTAAGAATTTATTTAAAACAACAGGGATACTTTATTCCCTCTCTTCAAACTATGTTACAAAGCAATAATAATGGTCCTGTTTCAAAATAGATATACAGACAAATGGAATAAAACAAAGTGGCCAGAACTAAACACATATAGATATCTGTCATAAAATGCCAAGACCATACAGTGGAAAAGACATACAATGAAACTGATGAAAAACATGGCCATCACATGTGAAAAGAAAAAATAATAGGGTCAACACTGAACACCAACTCAAAATCAAACTTCACTTTTATCTTCATAGCAGCACTATTCACAGTAGCCAGAACCTGGAAACAACCAGTGTGCCCGAGAACTGATGACTGGATAAAGAAACTTTGGTACATCTACACAATGGAATACTATGCAGCTGTTAGGAAAAATGAGGCTATGAATTTGGCTATAAATGGATGGACATGGAGAGGCTCATATTGAGTGAAATTAGTCAGAAGGAAAAATACAGATATAGAATGATTGCATTTATTTTCATGACATAAATATATATTTGTACACACACACACATATATATATAAATATATATATATATATATATATATATATATATACATTATAATACCGATATCCAAGGTCAGGCAAAACTTGGATCAGGAGGTCTTGTCAAAAGTGGAATCTACCACAAGTGTGCGGGACTCAGAGGTTAGGTAAGACAGAGAAGGGAACAGTGTGCTAATAATTGTCAAAAATGATAATACCAGTTAGAACTAAGCATTGAATATAGGCAAAAGATACACCGGATAACCTCTAAATGTATATATTGCAATCCACAATGTATAAGAGAAGAAAGAAAGAGAGAGAAAGAGAGAGAAAGAGAGAGAGAGAGAGAAAAGATAAAGAATCTGCAATAGAGGCAGGCTAGGGGAGGGGGAGGAATTGGGGTTATTGGTGGTGGGAAATGGGCACTGATGGGGTGATGGGTACTGGAACACTGTATGACCTAAAACTGAACACGAACATCTTTGTAATTATATATCTCATGGCCGTATAATAAAATATTTAAAAATAAATAAAAAGTAAAAAAAAATCAAAACAAAATGGAATAAATGCTTGATATGAGATCCCAACCACAGAATACTTTGGCCAGAGTGATGATACAATGGGTATGGCATTTGCCTTAATTTGACCAACCTGGATTCAATTTCTAGCACTCTATATACTCTATATGGTCCCTTGAACATTGCCAGGAATGATTCCTATGTATAGTCATGAATAATCCCTGAGCATCCCTGGGTGTGGCCTAAAATACAAAAAAAAAAAGACATAGCAAACAAAACCAGAAAAGGTATTTGCAGCATTTCCTGACTCAAAATCCTTAACATCAGAGACATATTTGAAGAGTGAAGTCTAACAGAAAAGAACAAAAAATCCCGAACAAAGGGAATTATATTAAATTAAAAGATTTTACACATCTAAAAGTAACCACCACAAAAGAAACAGGAAATCGAAGCAACCAGGAAAATATATTTGCACTTCATACATTATGGCAAAGAGCTAATATTCAAAATATATAAAGAACTCATAATTCAGATACATATCTTAAACAAAAATGGCCAAAGATCTTGATAGATTCTTTTCCACAGATGACAAAAGATGAACCACAAACACATGAAAAATGATCCATATTGCTCATTAGGTAAATACACTTTAAAACCATAAAATCAATGAAAAGAAAAACCCCAATTATCTATTACCTCACATCTGTAGGAGAGACCTAAATCAAAAAGTAACAAATGTTAATGAGAACATGTAGAGAAAGGAACTCTTGGTGGGAATATAAATTTGGAGCAGCTTCTATAAAAGTGTTATGGTATCTACTTAAAAATAAAAATTGCATGTGATCCATCAATGCCACTAGTAAATATACATAAATCACAGGAAAACCCTCATTAATAATGGTATTTGTTCCTTTATGTTTATCACAGCAATACTCAGAAGACACTAAACATAGAGTAAATCAAAATTGCCCTTCCACAGAAGACTGGATAAAGAATCCAGAGCATATATGTACTTGCTCTATTAGAAAACAAAAAAAAGATGAAATATTGCCTTTGCCTTAGCCTCATGTGGATCTTTACATGGATTAAGGAAGTGAAAGACAATTATTAGAAGGCTGCGTTCATCTGTAGTATTGTAATGATGGCAAATAAAGTCACAAAAAGGCAGGACTGACTTCTAGCCTCTAAAGGCTATAGTGATTAACTGAGAGAAAGGAGGGTGGGTAGAAAGAATCAGTAGTGGAGTATCTTTTGTGCTGGGTGGCATTGGAACTTTAGTGTAAGTGTGGATATAAGTAGGAGTATAAAACTAAAATTATAAAATTCCAGGATATAGCAAGCTATGATAAAAAAGGAAAAATATACACATTAACACATATTATTAATTAATCCATGTGATTCTTTAGCATTAAATAGTAGTCAAATAGTCATACACATACATACAAAAACGGCAGTCATTGTATGCACAGTATAAAGACTGAATCCTTATTCAAGCTAGGGATTTTAGATAACAATGTATCAATATGGGGCTATCCACTGTAATAAGTGTACCACAGAAGATAAAAAATGAAGGAAACTTATTAGGCAGTATCACTGCTTCCTGTTCAGCATCGATTTGCTGGAGCAGGCACCAGTAACATCTCCAATAAGTCCTGTCTTGTGCTAGTAGAGCCCAAGGGCATCTACTTGCTCCAGGAACATAGAGCCTCAAACTATTCCATCAGGTCATGGGAATGAGGTCTATAATTGTTACTGGTATTTGGCATATGGTTATCAAATATCATAACCATATTTGAGTATTGCTGCGATAAACATACAGGAAAGAATACCATATTGTCTTTCACTTCCTTGTCGCCATAGTGTAGCTGGGAGGGCACTTGCTTTGGACACAGCTGGCCTGGGTTTGATCCTTGACATCCCATAGGGTCTCCTGAGCCTGCCAGGAGTGATCCCTGAGTCCAGAGCCAGGTACAAGCCCTGATCACCGATGGCTGTGGCAAAACAAAACACAGACGACAACAACAACAAGAAGTTTTGTCATCAGTGTTGTGAGCAAATCAGCTTCTTTCTAAATGTATAGGATGAGGCCAGAGTGATAGTATAGTGGGGGGAGGGCGTTTACCTTGCACACAGTCAAGCCAGGATTGATCTCTGGGATCCCATACGGTCCCCTGAGCATTGCTGGGAGTAATTTCTGAGTGCAAAGCTGGAAGTAATCTCTGAGCACCACCGGGTGTGACCCATAAAACATGTATTTTTTTTTGTTTTTGTCTTTAAAATGTATTTTTTTTTTTGCTTTTTTTGTCTTTTGGGTCACAGGTCCATACTGATATTTCCTGTCACCATGATATCAAACATAAAGCTTTGCAGACCTTTGCTAGTGGATGTTTTACTGAAGTCAATTTTTCTCCCCATAAGCATCGGTGCCCCCAATTTTTCTCCCATTGGTATACTACTGAGAGTAAATCACCCAGGGGCAGAGCCTGGCAAGCTACCTGTGTCATATTTGATATGCCAAAAACCAGTAACAATTATGGGGCCGGGGCTATAGCCCAGCAGGTAGGGCGTTTGCCTTGCACGGCCGGCCTCTGCCGGCCTGGGTTCGAACCCCCGGCATCCTATATGGTCCCCCGAGCACCGCCAGGAGTAATTCCTGAGTGCAGAGCCAGGAGTAGCCCCTGAGCATTGCCGGTGTGACCCAAAAAGGCAAAAAAAAAAAAAAAAACAGTAACAATTATAGGCCTTATTCCCATTACCTGAAGGAATGGTTAGTGTTCTTGGAGTGAGCAGATGCACTTGGGCTACACTAGCTCATGACAGGACTTACGGAGATGTTACTGGTGTCCGCTTGAGCAAATCGATGAACAACGGGAAGACAAGTGATACAAGTGATTTGGCATATCAAATACGACATGGGTAGCTGCCAGGCTCTGCCGCGCGGGTGGCACACTCTTATAGTCACTTCTGATCTCCAGCATTTAATGATGAACCACACGGCTGTAAGCCGGGCTGTGATCAGCTCTTCGGTTGGGTGGAATTCTGATGAGAGGGGAGTTCAGGTGTGCAAAATGGCGGCCTCAAGGGGGTGGGGGGTGTCTGGCGTCTTGCGAGGCTCTGGGCCATACTTGAAAAAAGACTGCTGCAGGGTGGGTCTCAATGTTAGAAGAACAGGGTTTGCATTGTAAACCTAAAACCACTAAAAAGAAATAAAATTGACACAGAATAAGAACAGAACAGTAACAGGTGGTTACTATGACTTAGCGAGTAAAATGATCATTTAAAAGGGCTGGGGATAATAGAGTGCCTAAGGCACCGACTTGACACACAGACAACCTGGGTACTATGCATCTCTGAACATCCCTGAGCACAGACACTGGAATAAAGTCAGAGGACTGCTGAGGACCATCCCCAACAACAAAATGGAATGTTTCTCTAACATTCATTTCTTCCACATCCTGAAGTGTTAAAGACTATTTTCCCTCTAAATCATATAAAAAATATGCCCTAAATTGTGAATTCATAAACCACCCAGGGTATAATTGCTTGTATATGCACTATTACTAGTATTAATAGCACTTAATGGTATAAGTAATGGCAGTTTGGGGAGACACACCTAGTTGTTCTTAGAAACTACTGCTGCCGCTGTGCTCAGGTTATACCTGTAGGAGATCACAGATTGCTGGACTTGAATTTAGTCAGCCACATATAAGGAAGACACCCTAATTCATATGCTAAATCTCTTATTCAATGTTTAGCATATATTTTGAAAATTATTATTTTTTAAGATAAGAATACCATTTAAAAAGATATGCATTATATTTATAAGAGTCATGCTAATTTTTTATAAAATGATAAAATCTTATATTGAAATGGAAAATATGTACTTACTTAATACTTTAATATTGGCAATTAAATTATGCATGTTAATAAAAATATTTTCACATTTAAAATAAAACACCTGGGCTGGAGTTTAGCACAGCGGGCAGGATGTTTGCCTTGCATGCGGCCAACCTGGGTTCGAATCCGGCATCCCATATGGTCCCCTGAGAACTGCCAGGAGTAATTCCTGAGTACAGAGCCATTAATGTAAACTTCTGTTATGGGATGCTCATTTACCTTCATTCTGAAAAACTGTAATTAGAGGTCTTAGTCACCTTAATCCCTTTTTCTCCTTATAAAAAAAAAAGAGTTCCAGAGCTAAAGTTACAATTTCCTACAGGAAAATTTAAATGGGTTTCCCAGATGTAAGAATTTATTTAAAACAACAGGGATACTTTACTCCCTCACTTCAAACTATGTTACAAAGCAGTAATAATGGTCCTGTTTTAAAATATATACACAGACAAATGGAATAAAACAAAGTGGCCAGAACTAAACATATATAGTTGGTGTGCCCCCAAAAGCAAAAATTTAAAAAACATAAAAAGTGTTAAAAGTTATGACTAAAATTATTGTGCATCTTAAAATGTTGTTATAATAGTTACAATGATAGATACTCACAAAATATATTGTATTGATACAATTCTAGAAATTATAACGAACCTATGACATCTTAAAAACAGTCCTGCCATATAAATCTAGATCCTTCTTTCATTCTTAGCAAAGTAACAGCTAGGCTTCCTTGAACTTCGTTCCTCCTAAGTATTTCATAGTTTACACATAAGCTTCCCAAAAGACCCTCTAGTTTTTCTCTGTTCTTTTACATCAGAACTCTCTCTGTAGGAGTCACAAAGTATGTATTCTTATACTTTGTATAAAAAAGTATAAAAAGCTTATACTTTCTTATAAGAAAGCTTAGGTTAGTCCTTGTACAATCCAGATTTGTTACTTATCAACTTCAGAAGTAAGTTACTTAATTTTTTGCACCCAAAACCTTTTGACAATGCTCTAGTTATTTAGAATCAGAGTATTGAACTGAACTAAAATTCTAGTTCAATATTTTCAGTTCCTGGAACCTCCACCACTACTTTAATTTGGCCTTAAAGAGATATCTTGATAATATCAAATTTGGTGTCGTAGAAAAGTGCTTCCAATCTTTAAAAGAACATTTAATTTTGCCTCCTCATCTCACTTTAATTTTATCTATTCCTAGACTGACAAGTCATTTCCTCAAACTACGCGCCAATACTTTCTCCCTGAACTTTCACCATTTCACTACTCCATTTCTCCTCTGCTAGCCATCTCCAAAGTGCTACTAATACTTTCCAGTTTATTCTTACTAAGAATTGGCTGCAGCATTAATAAGAAGGAGCTTACCCTAGAACTGAAAACATGCCTATCACAAATCTCCCAAGAAGTATATACACTTATGACTATGTTGGTAGCTATAAAAAATGGCTAAAAGGAAGCATACTAAACTATACTTCAGTCTGCTTCAGTCATTATGGGGTTGAAAAAATTATTTCTTGTTTGATTGTTTTTCAATTTGTAATAAGTCAGAAAATTTAGATCTCTTTTTTAAAACTAAAATTCATAAATAAATTTGAGTATATTTTTGTGGTATCAGGAATTGATTACACCCAGGCACATAACAGGTGAGGTATGAGCTCTACCACTGAGTCACACATTTCACACTATTGAATACTTTTTGGTTTGTTTTATTTCTTGAGGGTGTGCAGAGGCACAGCTGGCAGTGCTCAGGACTTACTCTGACTCTGTGCTCAGGTAGTCACTTTTTGTGGTTCAGAAGTCCGTATGTGGTGCTGGAGATCAAATCTTGGACTGCTGTGTACAAAGAAAGCACTGTAGCCCTGTATTAGATCTTTGGGCCTATGAGTATTCTGTGTGTGTATGTGTGTGTGTGAAAGAGACAGAGAAAGAGAGAGAGAGAGAGAGAGAGAGAGACAGACAGACAGACAGACAGACAGACAGACAGACAGAGATCTTTGGGCCTATGAGAACTGTGTGTATGTGTGTGTGTCTGTCTTAAAAAGCCTCATGTAGAATTGGTTTTGGGGACACACCTGGGTGTACTCAAGGCTTATTCCTAGCTCTGCCTTTAGCGATCACTCCAGGTGGAGCTTGGAGAATCAGGAGGTGCCAGAGTAGAACCTGGGTCGGGCACATGTAAAGCAAATGCCTACCTGCTTTGTAGTATCTTATGTAGAGTTTGCACATATAAACAAAGTACTTTTTTGTCTTGCAAATAATTTTAATCAGTGTTTTCAGAAGCAAATTCTTCTGATTTTTTTTCAGTTACTTTTAAATACTGATCAGGAAGATAAATATTTTTACTAGTTTTGTCATATTGAATATGCATCAGGCAGCTTGCCAGGCTCTGCCATGTGAGTTATATGAGTGATAACTTATCTATCTATCTATCTATCTATCTATCTATCTATCTATCTATCTATCTATCTATCTATCTATCTATCTATCTATCTATCTATCTATCTATCTATCTATCTATCTATCTATCTATCTATCTATCTATCTATCTATCTATCTATCTATCTATCTATCTATCTATCTATTCCAAAATCAAGGATGCTGTCTCATCTGCCAGAACATCGAAAATCAGATGGGCTGCTCATATAATGCTATCTGGAGATGACCGTTGGACTAGAACTGTTACCAATTGGATCCCACAGGACACCAAAAGATCGCATGGCCACCCACCTGAAAGATGGTCAGACTTCCTTATCAGGACCCTAAACAAACAATTCGAAGCTCTCAGTATCCACGAAACAGACAGATGCCATTGGGCTACACTGGCATGTGACAGGGTCAAATGGAAACATTACTGGTGCTCGAGCAAACTGATGAATAATGCTATATCAAGTGATAAAGTGATCACTTTTAAATAACTCCATCCAGCAGAATTGCCTATCACAGCTCGGTTCGCATGGCAACTTGCAGCAGCGCAGTTCATCAATAAATGCTGGAGATCAAAGGTGACTATAAGATTATGCCACCCGCATGGCAGAGCCTGGCAAGCTACCCGTGTTGTATTTGATATTCCAAATACCAGCAACAATTATATACCCCATTCCCATGACCTGATGGAATGGACTGAGGCTCTTTATGTTCCTGGAGCAAGCAGATGCCCTCCTTGGGCTCTACTAGCATGAGACAGGACATATGGAGATGTTACTGGTGCTTGCTCGAAAAAAGTCGATGATATAAGGGAAGACAGTGATACAGTGATACTACCATCTAATGTTCCATTAATTTAACAGACCTATCATGCTGTTTGACTTACATTGAACTTATGGTTATTTTGAAATTTCAACCTTCTAAATTTGAATTTCTCTCAACATTCAAAGTAACTTCCCTGCCATATTTGCTTGACTATTTTCCTAGATCCTGAGACTTTACATTAAATTCTACACATAAAGAAATTATAAGTGTCAATTATTCTTCACATGCCAGTTTTCATAGCCCCTGCAATTTTTTAAAAACTCCTATATAGAATATTATGAAGCAATGTTTAACTGCACATTCAAGCAGAGTAATGGCTCTAGTCCAGCAGTTGTCTCCAAATTGCATTACATGTCCAGCCCATCTGATTTTCGATTCCTTGGCAAATGAGACAGCGTCACTGATTCTGGAATAGCGACGGAAGTCAGAACTCTGGATTCCTTCTCTCACTTGAGTGAGGCGTGATATTCCAAGCATAGCACTTTAGATTCCTCTCTGGGAGACCCGAATAGCATTCTCATACTGCTTTCGTGAGGGCCCAGGTCTCTGAGGCGTATGTTAATGCAGGGAGAACGGTGGAATCAAAGAGATGTGCCCAGAGCTGGAGGTTCTTTGTCCTTTTTAGCTATTTCTTCAATGCCTTTGAAGGTATTCCATGCTGCTCTCTTCCTCCTGCGCAGCTCAGGTTTTAGGTCGTTCATCATGTTGATTTCTCGACCTAGGTACACATAACTGCTGCAATCAGAGATGTCTGTTCCACTGAGAGTGAGTGGGGCCTCTGGAACTAGTTCATTCTTCATAAACATTATTTTCTTTAAATTCAGCTGTAGACCTATCTTTCCACATTCTCGGTCGAAGTCAGCCAGCATTTGTGCCACTTGGCTAATGTTTGGTGTTATTGGAACGATGTCATCAGCGAAGCGGAGGTGGCGTAGTTGCCGACCATCTATCTTCACTCCCATTCCTTCCCATTCTAATTGTTGCATGATGTTGTCGAGGGTGGCACTGAAGAGTTTTGGTGAAATGGTATGACCCTGTCGAACTCCTCTTTTCACATTAATGATCACTTCTTTGTAGAATGGTGAGATCCTGGTGGTGAATCCGTAATACAGCTCACGAAGGATCTTGAGGTATTGGGTTTTACACCCTGTTTGGCTAGGGCTTCGATGACTGCTTCAGTCTCCACAGAATCAAAGGCTTTCTGTAAATCAATGAACGTGAGACAGAGTGGCATCTTGTACTCCCTACAAACCTTGATGAGCTTGGTTACTGTGTGGATATGGTCGATTGTGCTGAATCCTTTCTGGAAGCCTGCCTGCTCGCATGGTTGTCCTTCATCTAGTGTTCTGCTAATCCTGTTCAGGATGACTCTTATAAACAGCTTGTAGATGACGGACAACAGGCAGATGGGCGATAGTTGCCAATGTCGTGAATCTTGTCTTGTAAAGACCCTGAAAGGATGGTTTGAGGCTCTTCATATTCCTGAATCAACCAGATGTCATTGGGCTACATTGTCACGTGATAGGGTCCAATGGAAATGTTACTGGCACCCACTCGAGCAAATCGATGAATAACGGGATTCAAGTGATCAAGTGATCAATCAGAGTGACACAAGTGCCAACAGTAATTCAAACCTTAGGACTGCAAATAAGATTAAGCTTTTTTAAAATCAAGGCCATGTTGATGTAAGTCTATGAAGCGATTCTGACAGGGACAGCACCTTGACTTTAAAATTCTGCAAAGCAATACCCTTGATGTGAATTAGGCCTGTTCACAGAGTTCCTCTTTCACTTTCTTTTGTTTTGGGGCCACAACCAGATGTGCTTGGGACTTGCTCCTAGCTCTGTGCTTATGTATCAGGGACTATTACTTGCAGGACTCAGGGACCACATGGGCGCTGCAGAGTGAACTTGGGTCAACATGTACACCTACCCACTATATTAGCATATAGTGTCTGCCGGGGACTCTGCCAGGGTCCCCAACAAGCCAGGAAGCGAGTTTCCTTCTACCTCCGAAGCCAGCGGGAATGAATGAAGACTCAGGAATCCGAGGCAGTTTTAAAAGGCTTAACTTATTACAGGTTTAGGCATACAAATCAGGAATAGGAAAAACCCTGTGCTTAGGAGTTCCAGCTAGAACCCCAGCCACATGTAGTCCAAGATGGCAACCACCACGTGTTAAGGCCCTATAAAGAGGAGACAAAGACAAGACTCCCAAGAAGGGTGCGAGCTCACAAAGAGAGAGCCCAAAAAGAAAGAGAGAGAGAGAGAGAGAGAGGAAGCAGGCTGGTTTTATACCCCTGCAACTCAGACCTCCTGCTATTGTGGAAAGGGTCAAACGCCCTTAGGTAATTTCTCCCAGCACCTCACCTAGGCCCTTTTATATGCTAATGTTTTGAGCCAAGATCTGCCTGGAAATGCCTTTATAGGGTAGAGAAGGGAGTTTCTGAGATGGCATGTCTCTGTACCAAAAACTACTAATGCCAGGTAAATGTTTCTCCAAGCCTTCACAAGAGTCTCATCTACTTCATGGTAGTTTTGTATTTTAGTTGTCTTTGAGTTATCAGGGGAGCCATGCTTGCTTGCTTGGAGGCAAACAGAATTTCTTTCTGGTCCAATTACTTAGAGATCCAATGTGGCCAGACAAATATGCTGGTAAGATCTAGCTAGTCCCACGATGATTGTGGTAGCATGAGAGAATATTTATACCAGCCAGTACAGAATACATGGTCAGATAAACTGCCACATTTAGACTACCCCCTTATCTACGAAGTGATTTGCAGGAGGCAATTCAGGGCAGATGCCGAGGCTTTTTAGGTGTCCTGCAACAAGTGTCCTACCCACTAAATTAGCATTCATGCACCTAACACTATCTACAATTCTACATTCATAGCAGCACTATTCATAATAGCCAGAGTCTGGAAACAATCCAAGTCCCCAAGAACAGAAGACTGGATGCAGAAACTCCACATCTCCACATCTCCACAATGGAGTATTTTGCAGCTGTTAGGAAAAACAAAGTTATAAAATTTGCCTATAAATGGATGGACATGGAGAGGATCGTGCTGAATGAAATTAGTCAGAGGGGAAAAGGCATGTATAGAATGATTGCATTTATTTTGGGGATATTAAAAATAATAGCATTTTACCAATATCCAAGGCGAGGCAAAATATGGATCAGAAGTTTTATCAGTTGTTGGAAATACTGTAAGTTTGTGGGAGTCAGAGGTTAGTTAAGACTGTACTAATAATTATCGGTAATGATAATACGGGCCTGGAGCTGAGCATTGAATGTAGACAAAGGGATATACATTATAACTTATAACCCCCAATTGTTCGTGATTGCAAGCCACATTGTGTAAGAGAAGAGAGAGAGAGAGAAAAAGAAAGTGTGAGAGAGAGAGAACAGAGGTAAAGTGCCTGCCATAGAGGCAGAATATTGGGGGGAGGGAATCATGAGACATTGGTGGTGGAAAATGGGTACTGATGGAGGTATGGATGCTGAACACAGTATGACTGAGACCCGACCATAAATATCTTTGTAATTATATAACTCATGGTGGTATAATAAAAAAAACATTTTTAAAGAAAGAAGGAAGGAAGGAAGGAAGGAAGGAAGGAAGGAAGGAAGGAAGGAAGGAAGGAAGGAAGGAAGGAAGGAAGGAAGGAAGGAAGGAAGGAAGGAAGGAAGGAAGGAAGGAAGGAAGGAAGGAAGGAAGGAAGGAAGGAAGGAAGGAAGGAAGGAAGGAAGGAAGGAAGGATAGCTCACTGTACTTTGTAGCTGCTATATGAAAGTTCTGGTATGGTGAATGAGTGGAAAAGAAACAAGAAAACTCATAGAACTAGATCGGAATCTCAGCTTCCGGGTGATATTTTATTTCTTACAAAGATAAAGCATAAAAGACAAAGGAAGTAGAGGGATAATACAAGAGAAAAAGCACTTGCCTTGTATGCAGCAGAGCCAGAGCACCTCATTTAGTCTACTAAGCACCACCATGAGTGATCTCTAAGCACAGAGCCAGGAGTAATAATCCCTGAGCACTGCTAGTTCTGATCCCAATCCTGCCCCCATTACTCAAAGGAAAGAAAGAGTATGCATGTCTCCTACCAGTTATCTGGTAGGAGACATGCATAGTCTTTTCATGCATAGTCATGCCACCAACTAAATCAATCAATGAAGACTACGAAATATCACTGATATTTAAAATGAATAAATCCAAAATTTGCTATCAATTATCTCATATCTTTTTTTTTTTTTTTTTTTTTTTTTTTTGGGTCACAACCGGCGATGCTCAGGGGTTTCTCCTGGCTCTGTACTCAGGAATTACTCCTGGCGGTGCTCGGGGGACCATATGGGATGCCGGGATCGAACCCGGGCCGGCACAGGCCGGCCGCATGCAAGGCAAACGCCCTACCCGCTGGGCTATCACTCCGCCCCCTATCTCATATCTTTACACATGATTTTTATATGCCTACTGATATAAGAAATAATCATTTATATCCCTAGCATAGAAAGCATACCATGAGAAACATATGTCCCACCTAACTTTCTTTAACCACATTAAATAATATTAAACACATTCTCTAAGGAAAAGACATTGGTTGAGCACTAAATACCAAGGGCTCATGCACTGTAAGGATTTCTTTTATATCTTATTTCAACAATCTAGATTTTTAGTCTGTAACCTGGCCTCAAGAAACGGTACTTAAGCACAATCATTTCAGTCAACGGTTTGTGCTGATTTCATAAGAATTGTTAAAACAGAAATGGAGGTTTTAAAATAGAATTTGCACAGGAATTCACAATCACTATCACTATCCCCCATTAATCATCTATTTGCTAGAGCGGGCACCAGTAATATCTCCATATGTCCTGTCTCATGCTAGTAGAATCCAAAGGCATCCGCTTGCTCCAGGAACATAAAGAGCCTCAAACCATTATATTAGGTCACGGAATGACCTAATATAAATGTTACTGGTATATGGCATATCAAATATTACACGAGCAGCTTTCCAGCCTGCCGTGCGGGTGGCATACTGTTGTAGTCACCTCTAAATAAAGCATTTATTGATGAACTGCGCAGCCGCTAGCGGCCGTGCGAGCCGGGCTGTGATAGTCTGGTCTGCTGGGTGGAGTTGTGGACGAGAAGGAAGTCGGATGTGTTAAATGGTGGACCCCATGGAGTAGGGGAGGGTGGTCTGGCTTGTTGTGAGGCTCTGCTGGGATGGTATGCCAGGGCTAGAACCCACCATGCCTCCCAGGCACCTCATGAGCAGCTGGGCACAGGGAGAGCAAGTAGCAGCTCTGCCTCATGTCTGAGAGTCTCTGGTTCAGCATACCTGGGCCGGATTGAAAAAAATACTGCTGCAGGGGTGGCTGTTGATGATCCTGGCTGTTTATATATTTTGTGTATATAATTTGCACAGGAATTAAATACCCTAAAATAGTAACAAGGATATCCAGAGGCACCTAAAATTGTGGTAGAATTGCCTTTAAATTTGGTCCTGACTGATTTAGAGAATGAGGATGTGGCTCAGTAATAGAGCATGTGCTTGAATCTGTGAAAACCTACATTCAATTTCTAGCACTACTAAACACATCAAATAAAAAACCCCAAAGAGAAACACACTGTACTTGAGTGATGTACTTTTAAGTTTTTGTTTGTCTTTATCTCTCCACTCTGTCTTTTATGCTTTTACCTTTTGTAAGAAATAAAAATACCATCCTTCAGCATAGATTCAGATCTAGTTCTATGAGTTTCCTTGTTTCATTTTCAACATTCACCCTTCTGAAACTTTCCTATAACAGCTACAAAGTAAAAACATACAGTGCTTGAGTAATGGACTTTTATGTTTTTGTTTCCTAGTCACATGTAGTGGTGCTCAGGGCTAGCTCCTGGCTCTGGGATCAGTTCCTCCCTGATGGGCTTGGATGACTATATGTGATGATGGGGATTGAGTTGCCTAGAAAGCCAGTACCAGACCTGCTCTCTCTCCAGCCTCGAGTGATTTTCAAATACATCTTTAACAACACTTATCTGGCCTTCTTTTGAGATGTCTTGCCTCTAAAGGACCTATAAAACAATGTCATCTATAATTCCTTGTGGTTATGAGCTTCTTCAAAAGTATAATTTATCTTAGCGTTCAGGTTAACAATTGATCACTTGATCACTTGACATCCCACTATTCATCGATTTGCTCGATCTGGCACCAGTAATTTTTCCATTTGACCCTATCATGTGACAGTGTAGCCCGATGGCATCTGGTTGCTTCAGGAATATGAAGAGTCTCAAACTGTTCATTCAGGGTCTTGACAAAAAAGTCTGACCATCTTGTAGGTGGGCGGCCATGTGATCTTTTGACATCCCGTGGGATCCAGTTGGTAAAGGCTCTAGTCCAGCGGTCGTTTCCAAATCGCATTACATGTCCAGCCCATCTGATTTTTGATGCCTTGGCAAATGAGACAGCGTCCCCTAACTCTGGAACAGCGATGGAGGTCGGAGCTCGGATTCCTTCTTTCACTTGAGGCATGATGTTCCAAAGATAGCTCTTTCAATTTCTCTCCTGGACCAGGTCTAAAGAACAAATTATATACACAAAATATATAAACAAAATAAATAAAAAGAACAAATTATATACACAAAATAGATACTGCATATTAATTATATAGCTGATAAGTAAATGGAAATATAAAATATGTGTTGAGTAATAAGCATTTGATGGAGAGATGAAGCAGTTATACGGCCAATGGTGGAAGGAAGCTGCCATTCTAATGGAGGGTGTGGTGTTGTAATGCTTTTGTGTATAAATAAAGCAAATGCAGCTGAAAGATGGAGTGTCAACCATTTTAGCTAATGACAGAGTTGGTCCTGAGATACATCTTCTGAATGCAAACCCAGTGCTCTCCCATTGGCCATAGATTCATCAGCTTTGTCCAGCACTAATGGAGTTAAAAGAATGGTTTCTAACCCTATCCCCACTGCTCTGTCTGCATCCCTTATTTTCAGCTAATTACCACACTTGGCTGTCAACACTGAATATTTCAAGGAAAGTGACAATTCAACTTCCTTCTCTCAGACATTTGAAAACTTCTTTAGAGAAAGAGCAAGTCTGGAGCAAACTCTGGAGAGGACTGCAGGGGAATTTCTTCTCCATCCTGAAGCCTGTCCCCCCCCTAAGTTTGAATGAATTAAAAGATGGAAAAGGTAAGATGCACCAATGAAATGCATCGAATCAAATGTTTCTTTGTGTGCCCAATAAAGTCGACATATTTGTGATTTAGCCTGAATATCGGTTCAGTAATTAGGTATGAGAAGAGAGCCTTTTTTTAAGGATTTGTAGGGCAGTTAAAAATGTTATCAGAGAGACTGAAATTGAACAGGAAGCATGAAGGCTTCAAAACGTTCTCACCGTTTAACTGGGGGAGCTGTTCCATTAGCTCAGCTAATTGAACACTTTGTTATCTCACTTGAATTGTCAGTCTAGAAGAAAAAGGGGCTGTATTTTTTTGCTCTCTGAAACAGAATTTGAAACTTGTGAAAAGAAGCAAAAGACAGGATATATGCTGATTACTTTATTTTGACATTAGATCTGTGACTAGAATTAGCTGTGCTCAGATATAAATATCTTTTCAGACACATCCATCCACAAGCAATCTATATTATAATTGGAAAAACTGGCCAAGAAGAAATAAGAGAAGAGAAACAAGGAGATTTGCCAATACTTAGCAAAAAAATAAAATGTAGTGTTTTATTTAACGATGCAAGTGTTTAAAATGAGACAAGCAGCCATATTTTATTTACATATGAATGATTGAAAAAATAAACTTCTATTATATATACATTGAGAGATGATTCTAATTACCAAATGTTTTCTTTGAGGATAGTATATAATATATTATATTCTTTTGCCATTGTTGGACACCAAAGAGAAAAAAAATTTGTTCTTGTCATCTGAAGAAGCATATAAGGGTTTTAAACTGGTGATTTTTTATTTTGTTTTTAATTTTATTATACCACTGTGAGATATACAGTTACAAAGCTGTGCATGATTGGGTCTCAGTCACAACAAACTGGTGCTTTTAAAAAAATCATTTGAAAACCTGCATCAACCATCAGCATACAAAGGTATTCTAAAATAAATGAGTACTCCTATGAAAATCTTTTCATCTCCAGACTACTGGCATTTGTCTGATGATGCACTCTCTCTGCCAGCTGTAGTAAGGACCTGCCTCTGGGATAGCTGCCTCATCCTTGCTTCCTATAGCTTTTCAGTGGTAGCATCCAGTCAGGTCTTGCTTGGACTTTGCCACACAGGTTTTAATAATAATACATCAATTTAAAGTCCATTTGTGTATTATGTCATCATTACATTTCCAGCTTTTTATTGAACCTGCTTAGTAATGACAAGTAAGTGAATCAATGATTTCTTGTTTCAGTTAAATTACAAGATTTCCGATTTCACAGACATTGATATATACCACCTTAATACACCAATTAAGTCCCATCTAATTCATGACTAATTTAGGAATATTTTATCTGTGCATTTTTCTCTAATTCATCTTCCTGATCAGATGATATTGACATTGATCATGTGGCTTTGGTTACTGCTCTTGATCATAATAGAGCCAAACATTGACACCATTATTAATGTAACCTGTTCTCTGTCACTAGCCTTCAACTTAGTTCACTGTACTAATTTATAAAATATTTTCACAATCACTTTGTGCAGGAGTCAGTCACCAATTACCTTTCAGTAAGATACAAGGAGCATTAATAATCTGAGCAGCTTTATTTGACCAACTGAAATCTGTCCATGTGCCACTCAAGAAAATAGTATCCAGTGAGTTTTCAGAGGAGTCTAGGTCTGCAAGGTGAGGAAAAATGGTAAGTCTCTCTTTATATTCTTCTGGTAGCTTACTCCTTAAATCATAAAAGAAAAAATATAACCCAAACAATAAGATCAATGAAGATAGGATGCAAATTTCCAAAGAGACCTAAGAAACATCGAACTATCATGAAAGTTTGCTACAAACAGCTTATTCCACAAACTTTAGAACATGGGGGAAAAGGATAAATACAACTTCCTAAGATTGAACGAGGGGAAGTAGAAAATGTGAACAAATCAGTAATGAGTAAAGAAACTGTTCGGCCCTCGCATCTGAGCAAAAATAGAGAGGATAGGGCATTGTCCTTTGCAATCGACCAACCGGGGTTGAATCCTAGGCACCACTTATTACAAGTCCCTGAGTCTTACAAAAGTGATCCCTGACTGCAGAAGCAAACATAATCTCTGTACTCTGCCAGGTATAGCCCAAAAAATTCGAAAGGAAAAAAAAAAGAGAGAGAAAATGTGTAGCCCATAAGAAAGGCAGATGACGTATAAGAGATAAGTAGACATAAAATTCTTTAAATTAAGTACTAATGGTTCTAGAAACAATTATCTATTCAGATATGGTTTCTAAACTATATTCCTAAAATAAACATGATAAATAAGACCATGACTGTCTTACAGTATTTTTTGTTTGATCCCAGTCTTACAAAAGCGCCAACCAGTTTGACTGCACATGGACAATATTCTAAATTGTCCTTAATCTATTGTCACATGGTTATTTGACTCCGCCAGCTAATTGTCATAATTTTTTATAAGTAATTTGGATACTAGTCAAAGTTTAAGTCAAAGTTTTATCTTGATAATTTAATGATAGTATTTCAACTAGAAAGCAGAGAATTAAATGTAATGATGGAATACATGATTAATAGATCCTAGTTTGTGAATCCAGAAATAATACAAGGAACAAGTCAAATGATGAAATTATTAGAAATAACTTAAGTAGGAAACATACATAATTTTACATGAGCAACTGAAGGTTAATTGACATATTTCCTAATTCAGGGGATTCAACAAAAAAAATGGCACATGGCTGCTTAAGAACATTTTTTAGGTCTTTTCATAAAATTGACCAGAGCAATGGTGTATTTAAATGATAGCCTTTGTGACACCAGGATATGTCAGAACTGCAAAATGCAGTGTCTCAATGAGAGCTTTTGTACTTTTATAATCCATGCTGAGATAATTTTCCAGAAGATAATTCTTCTTATGGCAAAATCCCATGGATGCCACTCACAATGACAGTTGGGCTTTGAAAGCAGGAAATTTTCAGTGTCATGGTATGGTTAGAAGGCAATTATTGACTTGAAGTTGAAAATTCATATAAATTATCCATGATACTGAAAATTATAAACCCTGTGTCAATAAAGTCAGAGGAACTCTCTAGTAAGAAGGAAAGTTCCAGAATCTGATAGAAAATATATATTTTATTATAATTTTATTATATACAAAATGCTTTCATATATAATAAATATTCCTATACTTCTTTAAGTCATAGTCTGTAGGGATATCACAATAGTCCTAGCCATGACCTCTGAAGCTGCATGACTGCAAGACTTTAAACTTGCTTCCTGTGACTGACCTCATCCCTGCATGCTGCTGCCCTATTTATTACTTACATGCTGTACCTGCTCTCAGTCGGCAACTTAACAGTTATAGGAGAACATCGCTACAGTCAGCTCCTGCAGTGATTTAGAACTAGATGATCTCATTTCTATCAGTGGTTTACACTACCATGTCTATCTATAGCTTCCTCATAGTTGTATACCTTTGCAGTCCTGGACTGCATAATATGGCTCCATCATTGGCTTTTATTTCTATGTGCCTTTGAAGAAACCCAGAATTCATAGTCATATACATTGACAAATAAGACTTCTGAAGCAGCTATTGTATTCACATTGGACCCAGTCCCTACCACTGTCTGTGCACAAATATCCCTTACTTTTTAGCAGGCATTCACTGCTGACTTGGCATAGGATGTGGTACAGTGGGTCACATGCTGGCCCTACACAAATGAACCTGGATTCAATCCCTGAAATTTTATACAGTCTCCCAAGCCTTGTTAGGGAGTAATCCTTGAGAACAAGTCAAGGAATATTTTAGAGATGAGATGTTCTCAGCCCCATGTCTAAGAATTTTGAGGTGTGAGACTTAAAAAACAATAATAAACTATTCAAAAGATAAAGTGAAACTAAATGCTAGTTTTTAAAAAATTTATTTATCAGGTTTTTTTTTTTGTTTGAGGGCATAGATGGTGATATAGTGGGGTTAATCCTAACTCTACACTCAGTAACTCCTCTTGACATACACAGGTGATCATATTGAATACCAGGGATTAAACCTAGCCAGCCACACCGCAAAGGCAAACACCCTACCCACTATACTATAACTCCTGGCCCCAGTTCATTAAAATATACCAATATGGAGAATCCTTATCCAATTTCTTAGAGAGAATAACAGATATGTCTGCTTTGATATACTATGTGGAAATTTTAAAAACAGATATTAAGGATATTCAGTAGCTTCTTGAAGTTATTATGTGGCTCTAGAAAAGAAATCAGAAGTATCATTTTACTATTTGTGCATATGCTAAGTATAATCACTTGATCACTTGAATCCCGTTATTCATCGATTTGCTCGAGCGGGCGCCAGTAACATTTCCATTGGACCCTATCACGTGCCAATGTAGCCCAATGGCATCTGGTTGATTCAGGAATATGAAGAGCCTCAAACCGTTACTTCCAGGGTCTTAACAAGGAAGTCTGACCATCTTGTAGGTGGGCGGCCACGTGATCTTTTGACATCCCGTGGGATCCAGTCGGTAAGCGGCTCTAGTCCAGCGGTTGTCTCCAAATCGCATTACATGTCCAGCCCATCTGATTTTCGATGCCTTGGCAAACGAGACAGCGTCCCGGATTCTGGAATAGCGACGGAGGTCAGAACTCCGGATTCCTTCTCTCACTTGAGTGAGGCGTGATATTCCAAGCATAGCTCTTTCGATGCCTCTCTGGGGAGACCCGGATAGCATTCTCATCCTGCTTTCGTAGGGCCCAGGTCTCTGAGGCGTATGTTAATGCAGGGAGAACGGTGGAGTCGAAGAGGTGTGCCCGGAGCCGGAGGTTCTTTGTCCTTTAGCTATTTCTTCGATGCCTTTGAAGGCATTCCATGCCGCTCTCTTCCTCCTGCGCAGCTCAGGTTTTAGGTCGTTCATCATGTTGACTTCTCGACCTAGGTACACATAACTGCTGCATTCAGAGATGTTTGTTCCATTGAGAGTGAATGGGGCCTCTGGAACTAGTTCATTTCTCATGAACATAGTTTTCTTCAGATTCAGCTGTAGACCTGCCTTTCCACATTCTCGGTCGAAGTCAGCCAGCATTTGTGCCGCTTGGCTAATGTTTGGTGTTATTAGAACGATGTCATCAGCGGAAGCGGAGGTGGTGTATGTTGCCGACCATCTATCTTCACTCCCATTTCTTCCCATTCTAATTGTCTCATGATGTTCTCAAGGGTGGCACTGAAGAGTTTTGGTGAGATGGTATCACCCCTGTCCGAACCCCCTCTTTTGACATCAATGATCACTTCTTTGTAGAATGGTGAGATCCTGGTGGTGAATCCGTAATACAGCTCACGAAGGATCTTGATGTATTGGGTTTGAACACCCTGTTTGGCTAGGGCTTCGATGACTGCTTCAGTCTCCACAGAATCAAAGGCTTTCTGTAAATCAATGAACGTGAGACAGAGTGGCATCTTGTACTCCCTACAAACCTCAATGAGCTTGGTTACTGTGTGGATATGGTCGATTGTGCTGAATCCTTTCCGGGAAACCTGCTTGCTCGCATGGTTGACCTTCATCTAGTGTTCTGCTAATCCTGTTCAGGATGACTCGTGTAAACAGCTTGTAGATGACAGACAACAGGCAGATGGGGCGATAGTTGCCGATGTCATGAATGTCTCCCTTCTTGAACAGTAGAACTGTCCTGCTGGTTTTCCATTGGGAGCGCACCTTGCATTCGGACAGGTAGCGTGTGAAGAGCCGAGCTAGTGTATTGATGAGTACCAACGGCAGATTCTTCAGGTGTTCGGGTCTGACTTTGTCTGGTCCTGGTGCTGTTCCCTTCTTTACCGATGCTAAGTATAATAGGGTTTACATTTTTAAAACAACACATAGAAAGAAACCTTTCTCTTTTCTGTATCTTTGACAGATTGTAGCATTTTTTTCTTACTGTCTCTAAAAATCTATCACATCTTCCAGAAAGGTAATGGAGATGATTATCCATGAATTTTACTCAATTGTCTTTGATAGCCACGTCCACCTGTCCACATACCAAATTCCGAGGATAGATATGTCATTCCCAACATTCTCCCTTCTAAAATCCGACATGCCATTTTGTCAGTAAAGAAGAGAACAGCCCCAGGTCCAGACAAAATCAGACCTGGACACCTAAAAATCTCCCTTCAGTACTCATCAATACACTAACTCCGGCTCTTCACACACTACCTGTCCAAATGCAAGGTGCCCCTCCCATTGGAAAACCAGCAAGACAGTTCTACAGTTCAAGAAGGGTGATATCCATGACATTGGCAACTATCGCCCTACCTGCCTGTTGTCTATCATCTACAAGCTGTTCACCCGAGTCATCCTGAACAGGATTGGCAGAACATTAGATGAAGGGCAACCATACGAGCAAGCTGGCTTCCCAAAAGGATTCAGCACAATCGACCATATCCACACAGTAACCAAACTCATTGAAATTTGTAGGGAGTTCAGGATGCCATTCTGTCTAACGTTCATTGATTTTAAAGAAAGCCTTTGATTCTGTGGAGACTGAAGCAGTCATCGAAGCCCTAGCCTACAGGGTGTTCAAACCCAATGCATCAAGATCCTTCGTGAGCTGTATTATGGATTCACCACCGGGATCTCAACATTCTACAATGAGTGATCATCAATGTCAAAAGAGGGTTTAACAGGGTGATACCATTTCAACAAAACTCTTCAGTGCCACCTGGAGAACATTATGCGGACAATTAGAGTGGTAAGGAATGGGAGTAAAGATAGACGGTCGGCAACTAAACCACCTCTGCTTCGCTGATGACATCGTTCTAATAACACCAAACATTAGCCAAGCAGCACAAATGCTGGCTGACTTCAACTGAGAATGTGGAAAGATAAATCTACAGTTGAATTTCAGCAAAACTATCTTCATGAAAAATGAACTAGTTCCAGAGACCCCATTCACTCTCAATGGAACAAACATCTCTGAACGCAGCAGTTAGGAGTACCTAGGTCGAGAAGTCAACATGATGAACGACCTAAAACGTGAGCTGCACAGGGAGGAAGAGAGCAGCATGGAATTCTTCAAAAATCATCGAAAAATAGCTAAAAAGACAAAGAACCTCCATCTCCGGGCACATCTCTTTAACTCCACCATTCTCCCTGCATTAACATACGCCTCAGAGACCTGGGCCCTAGCAGGATGTGAATGCTTTTCGGGTCTCCCAAAGAGGAATCCAAAGAGCTATGCTTGGAATATCACGCCTCACTCAAGTGAAAAAGGAATCCGGAGCTCTGACCTCCATTGCTGTTCCAGAGTCAGGGACGCTGTCTCATTTGCTAAGGCATCGAAAATCAGATGGGCTAGACATATAATGCGATTTGGATACTACTGCTGGACTAGAGCTGTTACAACTGGATCCCACGGGATATCAAAAGATCTCGTGGCCGCGCACCTACAAGATGGTCAGACTTCTTTGTCAAGACCCTGAACGAACGGTTTGAGGCTCTTTGTATTCCTGAAGCAATCAGATGCCATTGGGCTACACTGGCACGTGATAGGGTCAAATGGAAATATTACTTGAGCAAATCGAATAACGGGATGTCAAATGATCAAGTGATCAGTCTCTAAAAAAACATCAAGCAAACAACATCCACTTAAATCAAGTAAAAAGAAAGGAATGTATAATGTTCTTTGGAGGAAAGAGATTGCTAAGACCATTATCCAGTCCTCTCTCTTTCTGTACACCTAAAAATGAGTTAATATATTTTCTATACTGTCAATTAGCAGTGTTCTAATCATTCTAGTTAGAAAGTTTCTGGCACATTTTCAAACATGACAAACATCATCATTGTGCTATTAACTGAAATTCAGATTAACATATGAAAAACGAAAGACATCATTACTGAAACATAATTAAGCCATTCAAATGTCAAAGCCATTATAAAGTCACACAGTTATTCTAACATTCCATTTATTGATTTTTTCTGATATTTTGAAAATAGATATCACATCAGCATATTCATATCCCATTTATGAAAAACAAAGATTATAGCAATATAGTTAGATGATCTCCATTCAGAATGGCATGAGAACATGTTTCAAAAAGTGGTTAGTAAGGCCTGTATTGCAAATCATAACGCAAAACGAAGGAAAGAGAGAGTGAGCAAGAGAGAAAGAAAAGTGCCGAGCAGAAGGCAGGCTGGCAAGTGCGGTGGTAGAAAGAGGAAAACAGGGGGCAATGGTGGTGGGAAATGTACACTGGTGAAGGGATGTATGTTGAATATTGTATGACTGAAACCCCAATCACAACCAGTTTTGTAAATGTGTATATTACTGTTATTCAATATTAAGTAAATAAATCAATAAAAATTTAAAAAGTGGTTAGTAAGTGAAGCTGAATCATGGACAAATATGTTTATATAATATTTCTGGAACTTTTGACTCTACTAGTTTACATATAAAAGTGACTTTGAAGATATGATTGAATAAAGGAAGTTAAGATGAGATGAAGAGATTGTCCTAAATAATATAGATCCGATATTCTCACAGGGGTCCATAGAAAGGAAATCAGTTCAGTAAGACAAACATGTTTGAAAGTAAAAGAGAACATGAGTGATCTGCAGAAAGAACTTCACTGGCTTTGCAGATGACGAATAGAACTGTGAGCCACATATGTGGAATGACCTTTACCAATGAGAAAAGACCAAGGAAATAAATTACTCTCTAGATCCTCGAGAACAAATACTACCCACATCTTGATTTTAGCTCCCTGGAGACTACTGATCTCCAAAACCTTAAAATAATAAAAAGTACATTGTTTTAAGTCACTAAATTTGAATATCTTTTTAGAAAACAATAAGAAACTAGTGGAAAAATGTAAATAGTTTTGTGTGACAAGTCGTCTAGTTTAGAGACAAAATAAAAAGGAAAGAATTTTCTAGATTCTTCTCATTAACGAGCCTTTATTCCTCATGCTGTATTTACTCATGAAATAGTTTCACATTGTACTGGTACTATATTTTCAATAAATGATATATTAAATAGACAGAAATTAACCTAGGCATGGAGAATTGAAACTCTTTAAAAAAATAAAACTAGTGCATTACACGTAAAATTTTGCGTTTTTGAATCAAAACATACACTGTCCTCCCGCAACATACCCAGAAAATAAGAAGCCACATACACAGATCAAAGTTCTATCATGATGAAAGTCAATTTACGCAGACATCATTGCAACTAAAACATACAAATCCATAAATGAATAAGATAATTTCTCAAAACCTCATCATGTCAGGCAGGAGAGAGAGTAAACACTGATGTAGGGTCATTAACCCTGCACATGATAAACAGGGTTTGTTTCCAGGCACCTGATATGGTCCCCCCAGGCTGGCCAGGATGGATCCCTACCATAAAGGTGGAAGTTAAGCTAGATTAAAATTGGGTGTGGCTCCAAAACTAAAGAAGCAAATAAAAGTTATAGAAAAGAAAATAAAGGGAATAAAATAAGTGATATAAAGCTTTTTATCTCAGTGATAAAAGCTTAAATAGGAAATTTAAGAACTGATATAGTGTTACAATTGTCTATGAGCTTGAAGGGTATATTTAAAAAATAAATATGTCTCTGAAAAATCTAATAAAAATGGTGAACATGAAAATTTATAAGCAGTGCAAGTTAAAGCATATACATGATAGTAAAATATCTTAGCGACAGACAGCTCAAACTGCCATAAAAATATCAAAGACAGGGTGGTTTAACCAACACAAATTCATTTATCATAGTTCTCAAAGATGAAAATTTGATATGAGTCCCAGCATGATAGATTCCTAGTGAGAATATTCTCTTCCTGTCTTATACATGATTTTCACACCTACATAGAGAGGTTTTGCATCTGAGAGGAGGGTTCACTCTATTTGATCTTTCCTCAGTATATGTACATATAAAAAAGGGAAAAACTGATATTCTTAATACAAGTATGATAGATTATTAACAAAATCAAAATTAACTCTTTAAAATTGAAATATATTCTACTAAGTCATAATGTGCTTTATCCTCCTTAAATAATTTACAAAAATGATTGAATAATGGAATGTTTAGAATCATAAATATCAGTCCAGTAAGTTAATTATTTAAAGAAACAAAAGCAAGGGAATAGACAATAGTTAATTGAAACAAACCTTTAGGCCCTTACTCATAATTGAGACCATTAAAAGATATGGGTGTGGTAGAGCAGGCTAAAAGGGTCCACTGAATGGAGATGGAGAGATAGTATCACTTAAATGGTGGACATGGTTTCGTGACATTGTGCTCTGATAATATAAACATTATAACTTTTGTAAACCTCATATTTTACATGAGGTTTAGGTGTCCTCTCAATAAAAATATTAATAAGGCCAAAATAAAATTTACTTGATTATTTCTATACAAGCAATCATTTATAAAATAAAAGTGAATACTTTTTTTTGTAAATTCACTTAGAATATATGAAAAGATACATGTTCAGGGGATGCATAAAGTTTAACATAGCACAATAATCTATATTTCCTTATTGAAATAGGGAAAACAAGGAAACTTCCAACAACCATTATGGATAATTTCCACCTACTGAGCTGTTGTGTTGGATGGTTAATTTATAGCATTTTTGGGCTAGAAAGATAGCACAGCAGGTAAAGAGTTTGCTATACCTGGGACTCACTCAAGTTTAACCCTGATGCCTCATATGGTTCCCTGAACATGGCCAGGAATGATCCCTCAGTGTAGAGGCAGGAGTAAGCTATGAGCACAGCTGGTGTGGCACAATCACACTCTCCCCCACACAAAAGTCTGAATATGAAGCACCTGCTTTCACCAAATGAATGAAGATGAGCTGTATCTCTTCTGTGCTTTTCCTGAATTCCCAGATTATAAAAACATGAAGCATTATAAAGCAAAATTTTTTGCTTAATTTTGAGGACACACACAGTAGCATTTAGGTACTACTCCTGTCAGTGCTTAGGGATCACTTCTGGTAGCTCTCGGGAGTCACATGAATCCAGGATCAAAACAGGTCTCCTGCATACAAAGCATGAACTCAGTTTCAGTTTTTTGTTCTATTTTTTTCTTTATAGCCCAATGTGTTGGGACTATTTTTTACCTGATCACTTCACTTGATCACTTGAATCCCATTATACATCAATTCGCTCAAGCGGGTGCCAGTAATATTTCCATTGGACCCTATTAGGTGCCAATGTAGCCCAATGGCATCTGGTTGATTCAGGAATATGAAGAGCCTCAAACCATTCCTTCAGGATCTTGACAAGGAAATTACATTAGATTTTTTACCAGATCTAATGTAAACCAAAAACTAAAAAATTGATGCCAAATCAACAAAAATGGAGGGCTAAGAGAAGGAAACAAGAAGAAGGAAGTGGGAGGAAGTTTAAAAAGAATAAATGGGGCAGGAGTGATAGCACAGCAGGTAGCGCATTTGTCTTGCATGCTGCTGACCCAGGTTAGATTCCCCAGCATCCCATATGGTCCCCTGAGCACCGCCAAGAGTAATTCCTGAGTGCAGAGCAGGAGTAACCGCTGAGCATTGCCAGGTGTGACCCAAAAAGCAAAAATAATTAAATAGATAGATAGATAGATAGATAAATAAATAGATAGATAAATAAGTGAGTAAATAAATAAATAAATGAATAAATAAATAAATAAATAAATGAATAAATAAATAAATGGAATAGAAGAAGAGGCGGGAAAGGTGGGTGGGGGAGAGAAATAAAAGAACTACACATTGTTGTTATTTACATGCTGATATTCATCTGAGGCAGAAGACTGTTCCTTCTCATACTTGTGGCTACTATAGACAATAAACATTTCTACATTTTGGTTTGCTTGTATGCTTAATTTAGTCTGGGTTGAATTTCTGTCACAGCAAAGAGTTTTGAATTAAAAACTCCTCCAGGTAGAGGGTCTAGACTGGCTATTTACAGAACCCCACACAGCAGGATAACTATTTGACCTTTAATCTTCTTAAATATTGATGGGGATTAAAGTGAGTAGTGGGAAGGTGAAGTTCACTGTAGCTCACCAGGGTTGTTTTGTTCTCCTGGGAGAGAGAATAATATATCAAAACTAGGTCATAGAGTTTATAACTGATCAGAGCACAAACAGAGAAGGAATTAGGCATAGTTTAATTTTATTTTTGTTAAAATCCAGCGTTACTAGCAATGGTCGTAAGTCATATAATAACTTACTATTTGCACTTTCTTCACTTGATCACTTGACTTCCCATAGATCATCGATTACTCGAGCTTGCACCAGTAGCATCTCCATATGTCCTGTACATGCAAGATAGTCCAAGGGTATCTGCCCACTCCAGGAGCATAAAGAGCCTCAAACCATTCCATCAGTCTTGGGAATGAGGTTTATAATTGTTACTGGTATCTGGCATGTCAAATATGACACGGGTAGCTTGCCAGGCTCTGCCTTGCCATCCTAACTATGCAGGAACTGATTTACAACAGTTAGGAGGTTGCCACTTGCATCTGCCAAACTACTCCCTCACCTGCTCACAAACCCCAACTGGTCCAGAGAAGAAGCGAGCAGTGTAGTGATAGCAGCCTGTGGTGGCAAAGAGGCAGGCAGACCCAGGGCCAAAGCCTACCTCTCTACCTCTCCTTCATGTGGCCACAGAGCCTGGAATCAATCAGAGCCTGGCATCAAGGTGTTCAATCTATTCAAAATCTATCCTAGCTCGAAAACAGACCATGTCCAAGAGCTAGTACTTTATTTTTTTTTAATTTTTTAAACTATTTTATTTTATTCTTTTTGCAATTTGGGTCACACCTGGCAATGCTCTGGGGTTACTTCTGGCTCTTCGCTCAGGAAGTACTCCTGGAAGTGCTTGGGGGAGCATATGGGATGTCTAGGATCGAACCTGGGTAGCCCAGCGTGCAAGGCAAATGCCCTACCTGCTGTACTATCACTCCGGCCCCTGCACTTTAGTTCTTTTTAAATTATTTTTTTTAGTTTCAGATTCAGAAATGGGATAAACAATTTGGAATACCTAAGAGAAAAAATAGTTATTATTATGTTAAATTTATTCAGGGGGAAAAGATTTCAATTATCTTGACCTAATTAGACTACCAAAGTTCCTTGCACATATATCTTGGGTCCTACCATTTAAAAATTAAATAAAGATGAAATGTTTTGAACATTTATCAACTATATTTTTGTAAATCGTATCATGGCTACTTAGAGAAATGATTCTCATTAGTCTTTCTTCAAATCTAGGAAACTAATCTATTGGACACAGTATGGTAAAAGTATCCTTATATTGTATCACTGTATCACTGTATCACTGTCTTCCCGTTGTCAACAGTTTGCTCGAGCAGGCACCAGTAACATCTCCATACATCCTTTGCAAGCAAAGTGTAGTCCAAGGGCATCTGCTTGCTCCAGGGACAGGAAGAGCCTCAAAAATATTCTTCAGGTCATGGATTTGAGGTCCATAATTGTTACTGGTTTTCGGCATACAAATAAAACACAGGTAGCTTGCCAGGCTCTGGAGTGTAGGTGGTATACTATCAGTAAATAGCTCTCATCTCAAGCATTTACTGATGAAAATTAAAGGGGAAAGATCAAGAACTGTATACAGTGTTTAGATATTTATCATATCACTGTTAACAATTACGAGATAAACAATTACAAGGATGTTTATAACTGGGTCTCTGTCATACAGTGTTCCAGCACTGAAGCATCCACCAGTGCCCCATTAACACCACCCTATAACAGGCATCTTTTCTTTCTCTCTATTAAATATACACATAGAGACTCACATCCTTATATTGTATTGCAATAAAAATCAATAAATAGGCACTCAACAAAGTTGATTACAGGAGAGAGGAAAACATAAAACTTATTATTAATCATTTAGAAGTCAGTGGGATATCAAATTGATGACAAGCAGTGTGGCAAAGTACACAGAATATTTGGTCAAATGACTCACATCAAATCACAAAATTAAAATGAAAACTTAATTAATTACATAAAATTTTACCTATTTATAAATTTAGCTATGAGTATTCTTCATAGTTCATATATTTGAGACTATATAACTTCATATATTTGAGACAATTTCAAAAGATTTAAAATAAGAATGTCTCACCTTGATTAAGTTGAAAGTAAGAGAATTTAAAGTCACTTAAATATATTTATAGTTTCAAAATGATATATTTATTGAGCCTAAAAACATACAACAAAATCTGATGAAACAAAGATATGTTTAAAAATAGGAACTGATATAAACATATGAGGTGAAAAAATATATATATAATGTAGCAGTTATATGTTCAATGGCAAAGATAAAAACTTAATATAAGAAATTGCAGTCTCTCTATTGGTTCAACATTTTTGAATGTGAAATACTTAAATTTCACTCTTTTCAAAGAAAAAAAATACACATATACTTGATAGTCATGCATTATTTCTAAAGAGAACTTGTTTAAACTGATTGAATATCCTGGATTGAGCTACTTTTCAAATGAATAGACAATGTTTTCTGCAGAATGAATCAATACCTAGAGTTGGGCCATAAATGACCTCTTTTGGCCCTTGATCAGAATAAATCACAGTGACCACGTGCTGGTAGCTGTTAGCATAGCATATGTTTGATGACATATTACCATTCCAGTTTGACTTTCTAATGCCCCAGAGTTTTATAACACCCTTCCCTGATAAATTACTTCTGCACAAACAGGTATTCGGTGTCTGATTTTTGGAATCCAATCAAGAGTGTGATAGAATTAGTACTTATTATTCTGAAATTATAGAAATATTTTATAATTCTCTGGGTATTCACACGGCAGAGCCTGGCAAGCTACCTGTGTCATATTTGATATGCCAAATACCGGTAATAATTATAGACCTCATTCCCATGACCTGATGGAATGGTTTGAGGCTCTTTATGTGCCTGAAGCAAGAAGATGGCCTTGGGTTTACTAACATGTGACAGGACATATGGAGATGTAACTGGTGCCCACTCGAGCAAATTGATAATCAACAGGAAGACAAGTGAATACAAGTGAAATCAAGGGTATTCACAAGTTGTATGTTTATTTTCAATGAAATAAATTTAAGTTAAAAATAATACATCTATATTTTCAAAGTTAAAAATATTTTAAATGTGAATAATCTCATCTATTTTATACATGCTTCTACTAAGGCAGCTCTATTTCTCCAGTGTATACTGCACAACTTTACACAAGTTGTCTGATGATCATATAAATATGATCTTATGAGAGTACCCTTTTTCTTTTAGCTTTGAGATAATATCACATAACACGCAGAATGAGAATATGCAGTATGATGATGTGGTACATAATGTTAAGTGTTTATCACAATAAAGTTAGTTAACACTTTCTTTTACTTTTTGGGGCATGTATGGGGAAAAATCTCACAATCTACTCTTAATTGCCATGAGGTAAACTTGCTAATTGTTGCCACTATGCTGCACGCTTAATTCCCCAAGTGATTTATCTTTTAACTGGAAGCTTATACTCAGTCCAGCATCTCCACACTTTCTCTGTTCCCAGCATCATGATTGTAGCACTCTAATCTCAATCAAGAATTAAATTAAGCTTTTTTTAAACACACTATTCCACATATAAGTGACAATATGCAGTATTTATCTTCTCTAGTTAATTTCCTTTAATTTTTTTTTTTTTTTTTGCTTTTCGGGTCACACCGGCAATGCTCAGGAGTTTCTCCTGGCTCTGCACTCAGGAATCACTCCTGGCGGTGCTCGGGGGACCATATGGGATGCCAGGGATGGAACCTTGCCGGCATGGGCCAGCCAGTGCAAGGCAAACACCCTACCCGCTGGGCTATCGCTCCGGCCCCCCTTTAATTCTAAAGGAAAACCTTGTGAGGTCAATGCATGTTAACAAAAGTTTAATTCTTTATATAGATAAATGATAGATACTCCAAGATGTGTATATAAAATGCAAACATTTCTATATATGTATATATGGTAGGAGTTCAATTTTATTCCTTTGTACATGAATATCCAGTATTTCCACCACAATTAGAGAGGCTAGTATTTCCCAATTGAGTGTCATGGCTGCCTTGTTAAACATTGTTAGGTTTGATTCTGATCTATTGGCCTTTGGTTCTATTTTTTATGCCATATAAAATTTCTTTTGGTATTCAAATATATTCTACAGTTATAGAATATATTTGGAATCAAAGCATTATGCCTCCACTCTTACGTTCGCAGATTGTTTTTTATATCTGAGTCTGTTGGAAACTCCATATAAAGTTATGGTATTTTTTGTCTATAAAAACAGAGTCTGTAGTTTGAAAGGAATTTCATTAAACTAATTGATGACTTTGACTAACATAGACATTTTAGCCATATTGACAATCTGAATTATGGGTATAGAATGTCTTACTATTTATATGTTCTGTCACTTTCTTTAATCAATAGTTTTCAGTATATGAAACTTTACATCACTTAGGGTTAATTTTATTATTCATGCATTTTAAAGTTTAATTAACTTTTGGGAAGGATCAGTGTTCATTCTTTATAAGTCTTGGATAGAAGTCATGGAAACATCTGAGTCTAATCTCTCCTTTGCTGAAAGTATATTGAAATAGAGGAGTCTGGTGGGTCAGGTAAAAGGGTTTGAGAGAAATGCAGGGAGTCAACTACTGCAAGGGTCTGGATTTTGTGGTAAAGTGGGATGTTGACTTGACTTTCTTTTGATTTTACCACTGGAGTTGGTTTTTCTGTGCCCCGGGTTACATAGGTGGAAGGGTAATGATTATGTTGCCCTGTTAATATGACTCTCTTTTCCTTTTTTTGTTTTTTGAATGTATGTTTGCTTGTTTTTGAGCCACATCTGTCAGTGCTCAGGGCTTACTTCTAGATTTTCACTCAGGGATCACTCCTGGTGAGGTTGGGAAACCACACGGATTGCTGAGGATCAAATTTGGGTCTGCCACATTCCAATCAAGTACCCTACCTACTGTACTATCAGTGCACTTTTTTAAAAAAAAAATTTTAACAATTACAAAAATGTTCATGTTTGGGTTTTGGCTATGCAGTGCACTTTCTTAATGAATGTTTTTCTTATTTCTATACTTCATCATTCGCCCAGAATCTTTGGTTCTTGGGAAGGTAGTTTTATATATGAACCATTAATTAAATGGATATTTATACAACTAGGGTAAGGGAGTATGTTACCATTTTTATTTTTGTTTTAATGATTACTTTCTTCTTTATACTTTGTCATTAATACATAAAAACACATTCAATTTTAATGTTTTTCCTGATAATGACATCATGACAATTTTTACACTGTATGTTATCAGTTATATTCATCATCAATTGAATGTTATTAATATTAATGTATCATAGTTTATTTCATGATATTTAAATTCATTGTAAATTTTTTGTAATCATAATAATATGGTGTTGGGGGCCAGAGAGATAGTACAGGAGGGAAAACCTTTGTCTTGTGCATGGTGTATAAATTACCTGAGTTTGATCTCTGCCATGATTCTTATTACCATATATGGTCCGCTGAGCACTGTCATGGATCACTTTTAAGCACAGAACCAGTAAAAGCCTTTGAGTAGAAGTAGAAATCCATAAGGAACAGTTACACAAGTATATGCGTGCATCAATATATACACATTCAAATATAGAGAAATTAATATATGATGACATTGATATTTCAATACCATCAAGGTGATTTTAATATCATTGTTGTAGTAAACAATATAAAAAGAAAATAAATTTGTACCTTACTTTACATTATAGGAATCAATATCAAATTGAAAATAATAAAATAAACAGGATCAAATATGACTCATTACTTATGTTTTTTTAATTTGAAAAATGATATATATAAACTTTTTTCTTATGAAGCTATAACATAATAAATATTAATATTTATTATTCATCTAGAGTATGTTCCAGCAACATATTCATTGATCCAGAGACTCACAGACATGGGGCAGAGCTTCTACTGGCTCTCCCTGTGCCCAGCTGCTCACGAGGTGCCCAGGAGGGATGGCTGGTTCTAGCCCTGGCCTGCCACCCCACCAGAGCCTTGTCTGTGATTTGCCCACAGACATCAATAAATGCTGGATTTAGAGATGACTACAAGAGTATGCTATCCACCTGCAGAGTGTGGCAAGCTACCTGTGTCATATTTGAAATGCCAAATACCAGTAACAATTTTGACCTCATTCCCATAACCTGATGGAATGGTTTGAGGCTCTTTATGTTCCTGGAGCAAGCAGATACCCTTGGGCTCTACTAGCATGAGGCAGGACATATGGAGATGTTAGTGGTGCCGCTAGAGCCAATCGATGATGAACGGGAGCGCAGTGATACAGTGACTCATCTATTCTATTCTCAATAAATCACTCTGCAGACATAAAGCATGTATATTTTTATGTTTTAAAGGATGAGGTAAAATTCAGTAATTTGCAACAAGTGCTTGCTACACAGTTAAAATTAGAACACCAATAGGGACTATTCTCTATTCTGAAGATAATTTACAACAAAAATGAAAAAATGTCACTATACCTCTGTAATCAAAACACGTATCTTCTGCATAAAAAAAATCTTAGAGATAAAATTATCCAGCAAAATGCAAGATAGAAGTAGAGCAAAAGAAAATTTGCTTTCTTCTCATTAAGTTAAAAAGAAATTATTCATCACCATAAATGCAAATGAAAGCTTTCCAAATGATGTGGTCATAACATGGTAATTAAATGCCTGAGTACAAGCCAGATTCCTTCATTTTTCTAAATTATAATAATTACAATTGACCATTACTGATAATTACACTGATCGAATCAAATTCCAATTTTTATTCTCTTTTCTACAATAAATGTATAACTTTTCTAGTTTAATTCAACAACATTTTCTATTTCCTTACCCACATCCTTTCTGCCCTTTTATTTTATCCCCTCAATAAACAGATTTTACTTTATACTTTGCTTTATTTTTATTCATCTCATAATGATAGTTTCAGACTTTGGACTTTAACCAGGGGCTAATCAGAAATATCTGACAACATAATCATTCTACTAAGGTAAAACAGAAAGGTTAACATGTAAATTGTTGTTTCAAAGATTGCTCTATGTATTCTGAGTGCAAGAATCATTTTATTCATATTTATTAATCTAGTAATTAAATATAATCAATGGTCCTAATCAATTCCTCAAAGTATAGATTAAAGAAATTATTAGCTAAACTCCATTTTACACTAACATCACGTTCCTCACTTCATATTTTTTTTTAAACTAGGTAGCAAAAAGTGATGTCATGTGTTGTGAAACCTTTGAAAGATCACCACATATGTTTTATATTTCTTTCAAATTAATTTATTCCACTCTTAAATAGTCTTCCTTATAAACGTAATGCCTTGAATTAATTCAAGCAACCCTAAAGTACACATACCTCAATTTATCAACTTACATCTTTTAAAAAGAGGAAACAGAATAAGTATAGGAAATTCTAAGGAAAAATTGATAATTTGATATAAATTTCTACACATTTAAATATTGTTCCTGCAGTCATAGCTATGAAAGGAATATACAGTCGTTATTGATTATAGTATTATTTATTTCAATAAAAAGGTAAATAACTTTTTTGTTTATTAATATAAATTTTACCTTATAAGGGCCAGAGAGATAGCACAGCAGGTAGATCATTTGCCTTTCCACATATCCACTTGGGTTTAATCTCAGAACCCCAGGTGGACCCCTGAGCACTGCCAGGAATGATCACTGTACCACAGATAGGAATAAAATTTGAGCACTGCCGTTTGTCAAAAAAAAATCCTTAACTTTTTAAATTTTGGTACTAATTTGTAGTGGGAAATATTTATATATTATAAACCAAATTCATACATTTTCATAATTTATCCATATACTAGCAGCTGTTTTTATCTGGATTGCAGAACTCAGGTAATTTTAATCTTTTATTGATTATATAATCATACATAATTTTAATATAACTTATATACTTTTTAGTTTGTCTTTTTCTTCATGCCTTAAACAGATTACATTTCACCTCACCCAAATATAATCTTTACTCAAAGACTTTTGACTTAAAATTTGTTCTCATCTTGAGAAATCCTGTCAAGTGACTGACAAAATATCTCTACCTGCCATATTTCACTAAATGGGTATGAAATAGGCAAGCAGGCAGTATACAGGTAATGAATTCCTGGGGAGTAATAAAACCAGAAGCTCCAAAACTGCTAAAAAAAACCACCTTATGGATACAGGAACTAAGGGCTAAAAAGTGTCTGCACAGATCTAGAGAAGACTGGAACTCTTCTGAGGGAAGTTCCCCAGTAGCAAAGGCCAGAAAAGGAATAGCAAAGAAGACCATCCAGTACTCCCAACACTGCTCCCTTGGTAGCAACGGATTTTGCATATGTAGAGAACTCCACCTGAGGCAGTTTGGGAGAAACCCTTTAAAAGCCAACATAAACAAAGGAAGTATGTGTATAAGCTTTAGAGCTCATTTGCTGCCTGTGCCCCTGTGTGGATGCCTACCACACGTGGTGTGAGCATGTGTGTCATTCACATCTCCCCTCTTGAGCTGTGTATTTTCATACTTTCATTTCCAATGTTAGGATATGTAGCAGGCTCTATCTTCACACTGGAGAAACCCATGTTTTCTCCTGAGTGCCTGAGTATGTTCTTTCTCTATTTCTTTCTCTGTTTCTCACTCACTCACTCACTCACTCACTCACTCACTCACTCACTCACTCCACTCTCACTTTCTCTTTCCCCCCTACCACCCTCACACCCCTTCTTCAAATTTTCAAAAAAAAAACCTGTTTAATGATCACTGCTAATATCCTAAAATTATTTTCTGTGAGGGAAAGGTGAGGACACAAATTGCCTGGGTCAGTGGAC
>JAJIBD010009515.1:0-24803 GCA_021461705.1 Cryptotis parvus
CTGTCGGGAACGCCTGCCGGGTCCCTCAACAGTGCTGTAGAAAGGAGTTCCCTACCTCTGAAGCTTCGAAAAAAAGGGAAAGGATAAAAAGACTCAGGAATCCGATGAGTTTAAAAGGTTTTTACTTATCACAGGTTCAGACATACAAATCAGCAATAGGAGAACCCTGTGCTTAAGATTCTCGGCTAGAACCTCTGACACGTAGGCCAAGATGATGCCACCACGCGTTAAGACCCGACCCTGTAAAAGGAGAGAAAAGACAAGACTCCCAAGAAAGAAGTGCAAGCTCACAAAGAGAGAGCCCAAAGAGAGAGAGAGGGGTGGGGGTAAAGCAGGGCTGGTTTTTTACCCCCTGTAACTCAGCCCCCTCCCACCATTATGGGAAAGTAGGGTTAAATGCCCTTAGTACTTTCTTCCAGCACCCTCACCAAGCTCCCCATTATATGCTAATGTTTTGAGCCAAGATCTGCCTGGAAATGCCTCCTTATAGGGTAGAGAAGGGGGTTCTGAGATGGCATGTTTCTGTACCAAAGACTAACACTAAATGCCAAGTTAAATATTTCTCCAAGCCTTGCACAAGAGTCTCGCCTAACTCTCATGGTAGTTTTGTATTTTAGTTGCCTTTGAGTTATCAGGGAGTCATGCTTTCTTGCTTGGAGGCAAACAGCATCTCTCTGACTAATTACTTAGAGATCCAATGTGGCCGGGCAAATATGCTGGTAAGATCTAGCTAGTCCCACGATGATTGTGGTAGCATGAGAGAATATTTATACCAGCCAGTACAGAATACATGGTCAGATAAACAGCTAAGCATTTAGACTCACCCTCTTTTCTACTAAGTGATTTGCAGGAGGCAATCCAGAGCAGATGCAGAGGCTCTTAGAGGAGTCCTGCAACAGAAAAGACCATGTGACGTGTGGACAAATAGGTGAACAACCTGAGTCAGGAAGAGTCCTAGAGAGTGGAATTAGCTGGCACCCAGCATCTCAGCCTGAATTTAGAAAAAAAAGTAAAACGCTGTTTCAGGTGCCCAGTCTATGGTATTTTTTAGGACTGATGGAGGAGCTCTAGGATACTGGATCAGTGGAGTTCACGCTTAAATTGATTTGAAAGGAATTCTTATGTGTGCCTATTATAGACCACAAAGGCTCTTTTTGCATTCAGCTCTGAACATGTGCATATGTTATCTGTCTTTATCCTCTATTATTTCTGCTTATTGATTTATTTGGAATGAATCTTGATGTCTTCTTAGAACTAGAAAATCAATTTGAGGCTTGAAGATCTTAAGGCTTGTCTGAATGAACATTTTCCAAAACAAATACATGTCTTTTAACATTTTTTCTAGTCGCCTCTTAAAAGAAATAAAACAATAATGAAATTGTCTTAGAAAAACATTCCTTTGACATTGTGTAGCAAGTCTAATTTTTTAGAAGGTAATCAATATAAAAATCAATGTGCTTTTTATATCTCTCATTAAATCTTCAAACTCTTGCATGCATTTTTCATTTTAACATATCAATTCAGACAAGTTATATACCTCTTTAAAGTTTTTTGATAGCCACATGTGACTAGTAGCTATCATATTGGAAAATCACTATTAGGTTAACTCTAATTGTTGAGTTTCATGAAGCCATGACATGAGGTACATATGCTATATTTATGAAAGCATATTTAAATGATTTTTGTTTTGTTTTCTGTTCACATCTGAGCATTACCCTAGGCTTTACACTTGGGAGTTCTATATTCATAGAGTACCTCTGGCAGGGTTGGGGTGTACTCTAAAGCATGTACTCACCATAAAGCGTGTCTGGGATGGAACCTTGGTCATATGTACTCCTAGTCTATGACAAAGGGGAAAAAGAAATACTGATTATCTAAAAATGGCTCTACTACAGATTTTTATCAATATATGAAATGGTTTCTAAGAGGTTCCACAGTTTCCTCCCTCAATTAGTCTGCAATACTAATGCCTACGCTGACTACATATTTTCAGGAACAATTTTTCAATTACTACATATGTTCTTGAATATAATCAATGTTTAGTAAATGTATATGTGAAAGGAGAGCAGAAAGAAGAAGGGCTAGGAGGGCAGTGGAGTGGGAGAGAGAGGGAACAAGGGAGGGAGAAAAAGAAGAAAAGAAGGAAGAAGAAAAAGGTTAAATAAAGAAATGTGAGAAGAAGAAATATGAGAAGGGAAAGGGAGAAGGAAAGTCAGCAAAAGGCATGACAGAGAAAAGGATGAATCATGGTTCCTTTTCAGCTAACTGTAAGTGGATAAACAGAACAGATCTGTTGGAAGGCCATGGAAATCCAATAATATCTTTGATTATTGGATTCTAAAGTCTCATCTGCTAGAGATATTTTTCCAACTAAATAAACTAATTTAGCATAAATTAATTAATATGATAAATAAATTTTTTAATTATTGCATGGAATAAGCTTCTAGGATACAAGACCCAGTAGAGGAAGCTCTGGATGGGGGAATAAGATGCGCAAGCTCTAGAGGTATGTCTATTGCATACTGAAACAATCACACACTACCAGAATCTGGGGTTCCTGAGTCCTGAAGGAAGGATTGGGACAGATACTTTGCACCTTCCTACTAAGACAAATGTTTCCTAACAATTTCACACTGTTTGTTGTGATTAAGAAAAAACTAATGGTTTTCTGCTTATATCTTAGAACTCAGAAAAAAACTTTGAGCCCTGAGATGAATTTAGTGTTCCATTTCTGAGAGATTCTAAGTGCAGAGTTCACTGAACACTTTCCCTCTCACACATGTCACCTTTCTATGGATGAAATTGAAGGGAAGAAGAAGAGGAAGGTTAGGAACCAAAGTAGAGCAGGGTAGAGAAAAATGGGTGGGAGTAGGCAAGGCTGTCATCTGTCAGGGCTTATAAATAAAAGAAGAGGGAGGGAGGACTGTGCTCCTCCTCTCGGGAGGTCTCAGGTTCCTCTCTTCAAGGCTTCTCTCTTTTGGAGACTTTATTCAGAGCATCACATTTTAGGTCCTCTTCCAGGACCTTTCTTTTCAGGACCTCTTTTCTTAGGTCCTTTCTGTTAAGGGGCTTTTCTCTTCAGGCCATCTTTCTCTTTGCTTCTTCATGTAAATCCCTAACTCTATTTCCCTGTTCTGCTGTGTTTGGCCTGTTGCCTCTGTTTCTCTGTTACTCTTTGTACCTAATCTATTTGTTTCTCTGCTGTTTGGTCCCTATTGCCCTGTTGCCCCTGTAGCCCTGTAGCCTTGGTGCTAGCCCTCAGGTTCAGTCACCAGGCTCTGGTGCTGGCCCATTGAGCCTAGGCACTAGTGAGCAGCTTCTCCGCCCTGGTGCTGGTTATCTGGCCTAGGCACCAGGGGCCACTGCTCTCTCCCCACATCAGGAAGGCCCTGGATGCTCATCTGGGGCCTCTATTTATAGTCTCAGGCCAGGTTCAGAATCCTGACCTCAAATGACTAACAGTTTCCCCAACTGTTATCCCTTTTTAATTAGGATATTAGCCCTTTAGAAAGGGCAAGGGGGCATTTCCCAGCAGTCATCTTGGAAGGGAATCAACCCCTGCCACTAAAGATTAAGAACACTATTTTTAGACATCTCAGCCCCAACCTATCTTTTCTCCTTTAACCTTTCATGCTTCTTCCATTTCTGTTATATGCTGTAGGTGTTCACATATATTCCACACAATTTTCCACAACGCAATGCCCAGAGCATTGCTTGGAGATTATCAACATAGATTCCTGCTGATCTGAGCTGAATTGAGGCTGAACATGTAGGAAACTCAGGATGGTGGTTCAGAGTAAAGCCCTGGGGCCAACTGATTTAGATATTATGTTCAGTTTTGCCAGTTAATAGCTGTGTGACTATTTTAAATTTTAATTTCTTCATCTTTGAAAGTTTCTTAATAGGAACATGGGCATAGTTTAAAGGGTTAGAGTACATATTTTTGCAAGTAGGAGGATAGGTTCACTTTCTGGCACCACATGGTCTCTTGAGCACTGTAAGGGATTGACTCCTAAATAGACGGTGGACTGGCCCTTGAACATTGCCAGGTATGGCCTAACTGCCTCCACCCTAAAAAAAAAATTGGGAAATAATAGTATCTCTTAGAGTTTCTGTGAGGATAAGATGAGTTGATATATGGAAAACCTTTAGAATAAAATCTGATATCTTATCTGATATCTTGTAGAGCCTGGCAAGCCTCCCATGTCCTATCTGATATGCCAAATACCAGTAACAATTATATACCTCATTCCCATGATCTGATGGAATGGTTTGAGGTTCTTTATGTTCCTGGAGCAAGAAGATGCCCTTGGGCTCTACTAGCATGAGACAGGACATCAAGCTAAATCGATGATGAGTGGGAAGACAGTGACAGTGACAGTGATATCTTATATATCATATCTTCTTATGCTTTCCCCCTTTCTTAAAAATATTTTTGATGCATCATAGTTTATAAGAGACTCACAGACACGGGGGCAGAGCTGCTACCAGTTCTGGCTTTGCCCAGTCACTACGAGGAACCCAGGAGGGATGGCGGGTTTTTAGCCCTGGCCTGCCACCCCAGCAGAGCCTCACAACAAGCCAGACGACACCCCACTCCATGAGGGCTGCCATTTTCCACATCTGGACTTTCCTCTCATCAGAAGTCCACCCAGCAGAAGAGCCCATCACAACTCAGCTCACACAGCCACTTGTGGCCGCACGCTTCATCAATAAATGCTGGATTTAGATTTAGTGACTACAAGAGTATGCTCCTTCCACATGGCAGAGCCTGACAAGCTACCCGTATCGTATCTGATATGCCAAATACCAGTAACAATTATAGACCTCCATTCCCTTGATCTGATGGAATGGTTTGAGGTTCTTTATGTTCCTGGAGCAAGAAGATACCCTTTGGCCTCTACTGGCATAAGACAGGACATAAGGACATGTTACTGGTGCCCAATCAAACAAATCGATGATGAACAGGAAGACAGTGATACAGTAATACATAGTTTATAATAGTATTGAAATTTGTTCTCTATTTTTTATGGGGACTGTGGTTTGGGCAATACCTGGCGGTGCTCAGGGACTTAGCCTACCTTGGTGCTGAGGGATAACTCCTGAAGAGACTCAGGGGACCATATATGGTGCTGTAGATCAAACTCTGGTTGGCCAGGTGCAAGGCAAGTGTCCCTGCTTGCTGTACTGTTTTCTCCAGGTCCCTTTCTTACAGATACCGGAAATTTGGTGCGACATTTTATTCTTCCACTTCTTTCTGGACATTCAGTTCTGTAGTCTATGCATCATAACAGGTTTACTAAATTATTCATTAACTGTCTTCTTGACAGACTCTAGTAAGTGGGGTGATGGTCATTCTGAATGAAGCCAATAAATCTTGCAGAATTTCATGGAGTCACACACATTAGGTGACTGTGTTCAATGGCTGGTTCTGTCATTTTCAGAGTTGCTATTTGTGGGCAGAGCTCTGAAACTTCCTTAGCTGAAGCCTTTTAATTTGTTTCATAGATATAATTTTATATGCACATGAAATGTGATAAAGTACTTAGTACAAAATGCCTGATACATGGTAAGAACTTAATAAATCTTAGCTATTATTATTTTTCCCTGTCACATTTCTCATGCCTGCGAGTAAAAAAAGATAGACATTCTTGCTTCTAAAGTAGAGTAGGGAATCATAGACATGGGACTATTATTCATTTTACTGACCATCTTAGACTTGACTAACACCTTAACAAGTATCTCCCTCCATGAGTAACCTTCACAGATTTTAACTTAACTGACTTTGCTGTTGTTGATACATACAAGAGCAATAGAATTCCTGGGGACTGGGCAGAACTACTCAACACCAATCACAGGTCCAGTTCCACTTCACAGGTAGGGAAATGAATCTGGAAATGGAAAGTGATTGGTTTGGCCAAACTGAACTGTAATTAAAATCAGAATATTAAGACCCAGATCTTCTAACTCTCTATTCATTGATCTGTATCAAACTATGACATTTATGAATTGCTGCCTAACACTCAGTCAAATGACCATGCTATGCAATGAACATAAATCAGATATATCTTTTTTGGATATGGGGTGAATGGAGAAGGGAGGGGAGGGATCCAAATGATGAATTTTATTTAGATAAGTGTGTAGCAATTTATCTTAACTGCTCTAAATATTTTTTTTGGCATTCATTTCTGTCTCCTATTCTGGCTAAGTGTTCTAGAGTCCTAAAAGGCAGATGGCCTCATTAGCTGTGAGGTCCTGAGTATGTAACTTCTCTGAGATTCTGTTTCCCTGACCTATACACCAGAAAAGAAAGAGGCATTCACCATATAGTGTGGGGTGAAAGGATTTAATAAAACAAGACTAAAAAACACTTAGAGTACAATGCCATCCATACGAAGCATTTAATATATGTCAGTTGTCACGGATGGATAAAATTGCCACATGGTTGAGTTTCAAATAATGAAGATGCTTATTATTTCTTCTCTCTCCTTTAGTGAGAGTTGGCTACTGACTGGGGCGCTCTCTTTCTCCTTGCTTTTCTCTCAGGAGTGTGAATGTGAAGCTAGTCAAAATCTGAAGGTCAAAAGATAGCCGGATACGTTTTCTCATCATTTTATTCAATTCACTGAGATTCAAACATTCCTACGAACCAAGAAGAGTCTGCTGGAGTGTCTACCAAAAAGAGAGGGGTCTGTTGGCTTCCCGTGGCTAGTCAGGCGTGGATAGTATCTGGCTAGATTTCTTTGTGTGTCTGTGAAGCACCACTACCTATCTGAGCTTTGCCTGACCTTCGCGAACACCCCTTTATCCTTATTACTGAACTTCTTCAGTACCCACAGCCCATGAATCCTCTTCTGTTGGTTGTGTCTTTGCTCTACAGATTGCCAGAAACCTCCATACCTCTTCCTCCCTCCCACTAACTCTTTCCTTCTCCTTTTCTTGGCAATGCACAAATGCTAATGCCAGCACCTCTTTGAATCCTGAAAGATCTTGGACTCCTCCAACATTTTGCTTTTGTCCTGTTAGGCTACCGTCAGATGTGCATTGTGGCTCTCTGCCCCGCCAACAGTAGGTTCCTGTTTATGGGATGTGATCTGCCTCACTTCTAAGTCCTTAGTGGCTAACACATGGCCTGGCATATAGAAACGCCCAGGTATACTGGTTAGAAAACGTAATTAATGACTGTGCCTATGTCTGACTGCTACACTTGCCATTATAGAGTTTCAAAGCTCTTTCCTTCTGCGTTTAGAGTCTGGAGCTCAATTAGGGCTTCCCAAACATAAATTCTTTTAATTATGGACTGTAGAAAAATGTATGTGTGAATGTGGGTGTATTTTTAATCTCAGATGCCTGGATTTTTTTACCTTTGCCTTTCTGTGAGCATGCCTCTCTCTCCCAATAAATGGACACAAAAGTGAAGACGTGAATATTTTTATCTGACATTATTTTGGAGCATTGCTTTCCTGTTTGCTGCTGTTTCTTTTCATGGACCATTAGCAGCTTCCAAAGGCAATATCCTTTCACTGTCACACTATGCCATGGGGGCCATTTTCGACAACTTCAGACTAGGGCATTAAAGTGCAATTCTGGATGAGAGTCAGCACATAACCAAATAAAAATAATAAAGGAAAAGCTTGCAGGAGCCATTTGGAACGCTGTCCCATGCTGAATTCATTTGCAGCCTCGCAGAAACCTACCCATCACCAGTGATCAGCCCCGAGCCTGACCATATACCTTATTTAATTGTAAAGTATTTCATATCATCAGAAACAGCCTGCTCATTTGCTTTTCCTTTTTTTTTGGAGATTGTCTTAGTGGAATGCTGGATGCCTAATCAGTGGGAGAAAGGAAGAAAATGGGTTTTTATCTCAGCAAGGAAAATAAATAAATAAGTAAATAAAAGATGCACTTCTCATACCTCTTCTTCTCTCCTTAAAATGAGCATTTCAGAGGCCTCTTTGGAAATTCTCCCAAAATAGGTGCTTCTCAGAGGGAGGAGAAAGAGGCAGAAAAGGAAAGAGAATTAAGCTCAAGTGCCTAATCCAGGTATGAACAACTGTCATTCCTGGTCTCCATGTGGAAGGCAGTTTCGGAAATGAACTGGAGAAAATACATGGGAATTCACCTCTACTTTAGTGTCTCCACTAGTCAAGCTCATTTGAGAATACCTTCAATGTTAATTCCAGGAGGTCATAAGTCAGGAAGATTAGTTTATATCAGTATCCTTAACTGTCCTTATATAATAGCCATTGAGAGTGACTGGTTGTTAAAGTTATTGATTTTCAAAGGCCTCTGACTAGTAATTTTAACTTGGTGGATATGAGGTAGAAAATTAGAATCTATGTTTTAAAAAGTAGTCCTAAATGTAACTTGTGGTCAAACAAGTTAAAAAAAAAGCCCAAACTTATTTATTCATTCCTAACCAAACCTATTTACTTAAAAACTTATTTATTCTAAACTCTTACTGATAGTCAATTTTTAATTAATTTTAATTTATTTTAATTCATTGAGTTAGAAAACTATTTTATTATTTTGCTTGTATTGCTGAATTTTCTTTTTTTACTTATTAAATCATCACGACAGTCCATTTGAGACCAGCTAGTGTCCAGGATGATGTACAGGGGGTGTTACAGAAATGATGGGGATGAACAGGTACAAAATTAACATGGCTCATGCTCTCCCTCAAGTCTACTGTCACTTTTGTTTTGTTCTTTGGGCCACATCCAATGGTGTGGCTCAAAGTCTACTCTTAGGTCAGATTGAAAGTCATAGCAGGCTATGATCAGAGGTCCTTGCTATACTGGGATTGAACCCGGGTCTCCTGCATGCCAATTGTGTGCTTAGTCCACTGAACTATCATTCTGGCTCACAAATATTTAGATTTTGGCACCCACGAAAGCTGCCAATCCATCTTTTTGTATTCAGTTTTTCCACCACTCACTGAGGCAGGTGAATGAACACTACTGAGGTGTTTAATAATTAACCAGAATCACTTGGCATATGTATATGTATATATATATATATATATATATATATATATATATATATATATATATATATATATATATATGCATGCCAGAATGAACAAATGCCACAACGAACAAATTTAAGAAATAACTTAAGGTATAAGGTATGTATATATACATACCTTATTCCGGCCTGAAATAGCCACTTCGCCACTTCTTAGGGATATCCTTCAGCTCAGAAATATTAGGAAGACCAGGGATGTGTCTGTAAAATAAATGATCTGATTATGAAAATCTTATTAACATAATATACCGTGGTGACAGTACAGTGGATAGGGCACTTGCCTTGCATGCTGCTGGCTTGGTTTCAATCCCCAGCTCTCCATATATTCTCCCTGAGCATCACCAGGAGTGATCCCTGAGCACAGAGCCAGGAATAAGTCCTGTTGATTGCTGTGCATGGCCCCCCAAACAAACAAAAACATTTATGACATGCCAGCAATTCCTCTAGGTTCTTTAAGTTATTTCTTGAATTTGTTCATTGTTAAGTCCTCATTTTCAAGGACAAGGCTGGACCTTGTAATAGTAAATACTTAGGTAAATATTTGTTGAATGTACTATTAGCTTATTAATTTTTCAAGTCAGCGCTTGGAACAAAATACTAAACACTTGGAATATCCTAAAATTCTGTGAGAAGAACCTCCCCTGAGAATGTCATCCTCTCTCTTGAAAACTTCACTTTCTCTTTCTTTCTCCCTCACATTTATTTAATTAACTTTTGTTGCTTAAAAATGATTTTGCTTCACTAATTTTTTTGAAATAAATAAATGAAAATTCTTTAAGAATCCCAGAGAACCTATATTGCTTTTAAATTTCTTTTGAGAAATTCTGAAAATCATGAGATTTGAGAAGTAGAAAATCTGGGCTTATTCTCTTGTCGGGAAAGAACTGGGTTCTCCAAGAATATCAGCAAGGAGGAGCAAATACCCTCCTACCCCAAAAGGACTAGCGGCAGATAGAAAAAATTCATGAACCCAGCAAAATTCCAGAAAGATTTTTTTTTTTTAATTTTATTATTTTCCCCCCCCAAATATCATTACACCATTTTAGACATACAATTGAAAGATGCTCATGTAGAGTTTTGGATCCACAGTGTTCCAACACCCATCCCTCCACCCAAACCCATCTACCATCACCAATGTCCCCACCTCCCTCCCCCTCCCGCACCCCAACCACCCGGCAGATTCTGTATGTCATTTCCTTCGCCTCTATATCTCCTTCCCGACAAACTTTCCTGCTCTTCGTGGAATACAGTGCATTAAATGACATTACTGTTTCACTATTTTAGTGGACCCCGCGGCCGCTATGCGGCCGCCGCGATCTGGGCTCGAACTGGTCTTGCTCAGTTGATCTGTTCGTGGGTCAGTTTCTCAGCCGTCGGACAGCGAAGATGGTGGCTAGTGTGATGGGCGAAGTTTCATCTGGCTGCTTCCGGGACCCCCAGAGGCGATGGGCCAACACCTAAAACCCATCTGCCCTCCTCGGGATCCCATCATCAGCTGGGCTCGGCGCGAGCCGGCTCCAGTCTCCCCAGCCGCTTGCGAAGCTCTGCATACTGGTTCCCGGGCAGTTCCTGGGCGGGTCCACCAGGCTCGGCAAAATGGAGGAGGGGGGAGTGGCTTAACCCTGACTCCATCTGGCGAATTCCCAGTGATTCCCGCTTCTGGGAGCCACCTACCTGGGCCTCGAACTGGTCTTGCTCAGTTGATCTGTTCGTGGGTCAGTTTCTCAGCGTCCGGACAGCGAAGATGGTGGCTAGTGTGATGGGCGAAGTTTCATCTGGCTGCTTCCGGGACCCCCCAGAGGCGATGGGCCAACACCCAAAACCCATCTGCCCTCCTCGGGATCCCATCATCAGCTGGGCTCGGCGCGAGCCGGGCTCCAGTCTCCCCAGCCGCTTGCGAAGCTCTGCATACTGGTTCCCGGGCAGTTCCCTGGGCGGGTCCACCAGGCTCGGCAAAATGGAGGAGGGGGGGAGTGGCTTAACCCTGACTCCATCTGGCGAATTCCCAGTGATTCCCGCTTCTGGGAGCCGCCTACCTGGGCCTCGAACTGGTCTTGCTCAGTTGATCTGTTCGTGGGTCAGTTTCTCAGCGTCCGGACAGCGAAGATGGTGGCTAGTGTGATGGGCGAGTTTCATCTGGCTGCTTCCGGGACCCCCAGAGGCGATGGGCCAACACCCCAAAACCCATCTGCCCTCCTCGGGATCCCATCATCAGCTGGGCTCGGGCGCGAGCCGGCTCCAGTCTCCCCAGCCGCTTGCGGCTCTGCATACTGGTTCCCGGGCAGTTCCTGGGCGGGTCCACCAGGCTCGGCAAAATGGAGGAGGGGGAGTGGCTTAACCCTGACTCCATCTGGCGAATTCCCAGTGATTCCCGCTTCTGGGAGCCGCCTACCTGGGCTCGAACTGGTCTTGCTCAGTTGATCTGTTCGTGGGTCAGTTTCTCAGCATCCGGACAGCGAAGATGGTGGCTAGTGTGATGGGCGAGTTTCATCTGGCTGCTTCCGGGACCCCCCAGAGGCGATGGGCCAACACCCAAAACCCATCTGCCCTCCTCGGGATCCCATCATCAGCTGGGCTCGGCGCGAGCCTGGCTCCAGTGTCCCCAGCCGCTATGCGAAGCTCTGCATACTGCAATTCCAGAAAGATTTACTTGAACAAGTTCTGATAATATAATCCAAGGTCAGGAAAACCCCAAACTTCCAATTCCTAGCCCGGCCCAGACTACATACTTGGATCAGGATCCTAAGCCAACATGGTCACTTGACCCTGAACCGTGTGTGCAGGTCGGAACCCAGGCCCAGATGGAAGAAAATGGATTTCAGGGTGAGAGACAAGCAGGGAGAAAGGGTGAGAGAGAGGGAGGGGAGGGGAGGGGGGAGAGAAAGAGAGAGAGAGAGAGAGAGAGAGAGAGAGAGAGAGAGAGAGAGAGAGAGAGAGAGAGAGAGAGAGAGCTCGCAGAAGAGGGCCACTCCTTTTATATTCCTCTTGTCCCAGGCCCAGTCCAGAAGGACAGGTCTCAGTGACTCACTTCCAGGTGCGAGCACCTGCCCAGGTTTTCAAATGCTAATTCACCAGAGCTGGGTCTTACCTTCAGCTTTCCTACAAAGACACTTGTAGAAATGGGGGGGAGCATACCTGAGATGAAATGTAATTTAGGATTTAATTTTTTACCATGAATATATATCTTGCCATTGCCAGCATATTTGAAACCTCCACTAAGTTCTAGAATCTGTCAGAATAATGTTTACTTTGCCTTTAGTATTACAGAGCCACATTCATATGCCCAAAGGCCAACTGGCATGTCTCTTTGACCTAGAAGGATTATTTACAATGGTGGATCCAAACGTGGCCAAGTGATCTCTTGTGTCCCCATGGGGACCCATGGGATTAAGAAAATTGCACTGAAGCTAGCAAGACTTTTGATAAGAATAATTTGTAATATAAAGTTATAAAATAAATGTCTCTTCCAATCCTGCCTCCAATGTACCAGTGTGACATGTAAGAGAGTTTCAATAAAAGGTAGTCTGTTCCTACAGATGCAAGACTCGGGGTAGCTGGGTTCAGGAGCCCATTAGAGTGTATACTCCCACTCCCTAATGGGTACATGACTCCCCTGGGAAACATCCTCCACTAATGTTTTTTATCTTCTACTTGAACATTCTGAAGACAATAAATTAATTACCCCTTTATAGACAGACCATAGTAAAGTTTGTCATGCTAATTATTGAATGCTCTTTCTTGTGATTAACTGAATTTACATTTTTCTTTACTTCTACTCATCATCTCCTTGCATTGTTTCTGGGAAAAAGAATCATATCCACAAAAAAATAAACTATCATCAAGTAAAGATTTAGCATCATATTATGCAGTAGATATGGGGGAAGACTGAGTCACACTTGGTCCCAGGTGAAAGTCTTTAGCTCACAGACTTACTAGAAATAATCTTGTTTCCTAAGTTCAGGAAAAACATGGATTTAAATCTGAATATCTTAGGTGTGAAATTTGAGTCTTTTAACATACCAGTCATGTAACCATATGGGAATAACTTGGAGTCTACCTTTTAGTTTAATCAAGCACAAAGTGGGAAACATAAAACATGGTATCATGGGGAATACACAATAATATACCTTTTAAAACTCCATAAAAATGCAATCATAAGAATTATACTAGGACCCAGGGATGTGGCTTAAGAGTAGAGTACGTAGGTCATATATGTGAGGACTAAGATTCAGTTCCAGTACCAAAACTACTAAGAGAATCAGTAATGTCATACATAATCATGGACATTTTGTTTCCTAAAATACTTTAAACTGTTTTTTGTTGTTTGTTTTTTGTCCAAAACACCTAGAACCACATTGTACACTAAAAACATCTCAGAAAGTCATTGTTAAATAAGTGAACCTGTTTTTAACTTTCTAATTCTTCTTATTATTTTTGTCTTAGAGCCACACCTGGTAGTGCTCAGGAGTTTCTCCTGACCCTATGTCTAAGGATCACTCCTGGTCAGGCGTGGGGGCATTATATGGTACCAGTGATCAAACCTGGGCTGGCCACCTGCAAGGTGTGTCTTTATCACAGTACTATCTCTTTGGCCCCTAAACTTGCTTAATTCTTCATAACTACTCTGTCAAATTCTACTAGTAACCCCATTTTCACATGAGAAAAGCTAAAACTTACAAGATTCAAGTTACTTTGTCAATCAGGAGGTGATGGGAACTGATAATAGGGATTTAAACTCAGACTCTTCTTTGCGACCTACTGACTAGTGAATACATGACTGTGGTCATTTATTGATAAAATAAATACACAAACTTTAGAGCTATTCTTATACAACATGACATCTGTGGGAGAGTGAGTTAAGTTGGTTGTGGTATATCATCCCAGCTCTATCATTACCTCATCCTGTGGGTGAATGTGTATGTTTAGAGATATTTAGAAGGATGTGTGTGTGTGTGTGTGTGTGTGTGTGTGGAAGTGAGTAGAATGGATTCTGTCCAGTTTTTGTAGCTTTTGAGAGACCATGCTACACCCAGATTCTTAGGTTGCCTTTTCCTCCCATTGAATAGATACTAGGGAGAGCAAGAACTCTAAAACTGCTGGACTGAAAATGAAATATGTGATGACTTCAGGCTATGTTTTTCCTTTGCTGGGAAGTACTGCATGATAATTGTTTCTACAAAAAGAAACTACAACTCTGGCAAAAAAAATCAAACCCTTTCTTTGCTCGAACCTATCATAAACCATTGCTGGTAATTATAGAAGCTGATTGTGCGACAGTTTAGTTTAACTTAATTGGCAATTTTTTTTAGACTGCAACACAATAAAAATAGTAAAGACGAGTCAGGTTCTAGAGATGGAACATTTAGCTTTGGTAAAATGTCAAAGATCTGTACACACTGCCAAAGGTGCGGAACATAGCTCTGCTGTTATTTAAGCCCTTGTATTTCATGCTTTAAATTCTGTTTCTCCACGTGAACAGTCTGGAGCACGCTTTGATCTTATTGTGACTAAATAGGCCTCTAAAGGTTTGGGGGGAAAATGTGCCCTATGATCCAAATTAGAAACCCAAGACTCCCGTGTCTGGGAGAGATGACTTGTGCAAAGCGAACTAGCACTGTTCCATTACAATTTAAGTATAATTGCCTCTTTTTGGGGGTTCCTCTTACTTGATTAAAAAAATTGATTAAATCTTTACCACTTTTTTCTATCTCTAAGGTCAATCTCAGATTTGCTTCTCCTGCTTAGGTCTTCTCCACAATCATCTTCATCATCATACTAATCACTTGATCTCATTATTATCATTGTTTAATAATTTAGTTTTTAGCCATGAATACTTCCACAGGAAAATCCAAGACCAAGACTTGCATAGATGTTCTTATTTCATCTCCACAACAATTCATTTAGAAATCCACAGCAAGTGGCAGTTTCTCTCCTCACAGTCCTGTCTGGCACCATGAATTTATCCATGTGTGGATAAATTTATCCATGAGATGAGATGGTATCTGCCACTCAGGTTTTTGTCTATAACTGATTCCCAAGTCTGGAACAAACCTCAAATTTTATGTGCTCGGTAGGAAATGGTGCAAGACCTCTGGGCCATCATTTGGTGAGACAAAATTGGTTTTGTTACCTACAGAGACAGTATCTACTAACTCAAAATGGCCCTCAGGGACCCGTGTCTCTTCCAGGTGGCATTCTTCCATGAGCAGTAACCCTTCTCCCACAGCTCTGTCTCTGTGCAGGAGTTCTGCCTCTTTTCCTCAGCCAACCTGCTAGGTCCACACTAGTCTTGGAGCCTCCACCGAATGCTGGTCTTCTACCAGGCGCTGGAGATATCTTCACTCCTACAGTTCCTTCCCAGAGTTTGGATTGTAATCCCTAACCTTAAGAGTACACAGTACTCTATCTAGGTAGCAAGATACTTTACAAGCTTCCTTTTAAATTAAACTTCCAGTGATGATGATTTAAGTGCTTTATTGAGTGCTTTTATTTAGAAAGTAGTTTGAAGATATCCCTTACCTTTAGATTCTAAAAAAAAGACAAATACTATTTTTCATATATACGTGTGTGCATATATACACATATATATTTTGTTTTGTTTGAAAGCTTGAGAAAGTCAGTTCTGAAATGTTTTCTGGACAGTGAGCTGACCTTGAGGAGAACAGCATTTGCCAACTATGAGGCAAATGAGACATCCCTCTCTGCTCAGTTCCATTCTGCAATTGTGAACAGATCGTCTGAAGGCATATGTTAGCACACTATTGGGTCGAGGTGTTTTCTGCCAGAGAACCCTTCTTGTGTAGAAATGGAGATGTTTCATCAAAGATTGGCCCTTCCAATCACTTGGTGCCTCTTACTGAGACTTTGTCCTCATAAATTTTACTTAGCTAAAACGCTTATGTGAGTCCCCTGAGAGACTCACAGACATGGGGCAGAGCTGCTTCCGGCTCTCCTTGTGCACAGCCACTCACGAGGCACCCGAGAGGGATGGCGGGTGTTCTAGCCCTGGCAGGCCACCCCAGTAGAGCCTTGCAAGAAACCAGAGGGCCCTCCCTCCATCTCCCTGTTCTCCAGAAGACCCAGAGTCCCGTCTTGTCAAAACTCCACCCAGCAGAAGAGATGATCACAGCCTGACTTGCGCAGCCGCAAGCAGCCACGCAGTTCATCAATAAATGCTGGAGATCAAAGGTGACTATAAGAGTATGCCACCCACACGGCAGAGCCTGGCAAGTTACCCGTGTCGTATTTGATATGTCAAATACCAGTAGCAATTATAGACCTCCATTACCATGACCTGATGGAATGGTTTGAGGCTCTTTATGTTCCTGGAGCAAGTAGATGCCCTTGGGCTCTACTAGCATGAGACAGGACATATGGAGATGTTACTGGTGTCCACTCGAGCAAATCGATGATGAACGGGAAGACAGTGATACAGTGATACAGTGATTTTAAAGTCTCTTCCTTATGCTAACTGTCCCTAGGAGGTTATTTCTATTGTCTCTATTCCCCACTCCCTGCCCAATCTCTAGCCCCATTTTGTAGATGAGGAAATGAGGTAGACAATTTAAATATCTTATCTAAGCCATTTATACCACCTATACAGCAGAGCCTGGCAAGCTATTGTGTTTTATTTGATATGCCAAAAACCAGTAACAATTATGGTCCCCATTCCCATCACCTGAAGGAATGGTTTGAAGCAGATGCCCTGGGGGTACACTTTCTTGCAACAGGACTACGGAGATGTTACTGGCACTGGCTTGAGCAAATAGATGAAAATGGGAAGACAAGTGATACAAGTGATCTAAGCTAAAATCAGCAAAGGTACAAGTTTACTCAAAGTTGGTAAATTTACTTTTCAATACCATGCTGTGATGTCAAAATAAAGGATTACAAGTGGGTTAGGAATATAACAATTACTAAAATAAAAAGTTGACTTTCAGCTTATGGTGTAACCTAGAAAATGGTGTGGTTAATATAAATTTTAGGTTTCCTAGCACCCTGTGGTATTTTCTATATTCAAACATTTTACATGTACTTTCATTATGCAATGTGTACTTGTTATATAGTGAATGTATCTTCATGATACTTTTTTTACAAAGTATAAATGAACACATTACTTACCCTGTTACTCATTAAGTTACAACTTTGTTATTAACATTCATCTATATTATTGATGTTGATGATTACAACATTGGAACAACAATAAGTAATCACAGACTTTGCTGTGCTTAGAATTTGATAGTAAATAACATGTTTATGAAAAGAAGCTTTTTAATATTTTATGTATGTTACATGTATACAATATATTCTATTGTATATAAGACATATAGACACATATACATCTTTATTTATGCGTGCTAAGTCTTGTTCTGTGGTAAAACGAAGGGGAGCAGATTTATCATTCCACTGTACAGGTTATCTGTGGGAAATCATTCAAGGACTCTTATTTGAGGAAAGAGCTAAAGTCAGAAACATGTTGCCTTGCTCTCTTTGCAAATAAACTGTAAATTAAGGGCAGTGACAAATAAAGGAAAAAACAAAGCAGAGATGATGAACACCTTTCACCTGACTGCCTCCAGGGGCACCTTCTAACCTTCAGCAGGTGATCAGAGGTGACAAATATATGATTAAGGATAGAATTGTACATAAGTTTAATGCTATATATATTCATACATATATATATATATGTTGAATGTTAGCAAGTCATACCTGGAGTATCATTATTATGTATCACTGTATCACTGTATCACTGTCTTCCCATTGTTCATAGATTTGCTCAAGTGGGCACCAGTAACATTCTCAATACGTCCTGTCACAAACAAGTGTAACCCAAGGGCATCTGCTTGCTCCAGGGACAGGAAGAACCTCAAACCATCCTTCAGGTCATGGAATTGAGGTCCATAATTGTTACTAGTTTTTGTCATAACAAATAAATAAAACACTGGTAAATTTCCAGGCTCTGTGATGTAGGTGGCATACTCTCAGTAGAAGGCTCTCATCTCGAGCATTTACTGATGAAACTTAAAGGGGAAAGATCAGGTTTTCTCTTGGATGGAGCTCTGAGGAACTAGAGTCTGGATGTTGAGAATGACTGACCACATGATATGTGGGTTGCTCTGGCTTTTTGTTAGGCTTACTGGTATCAGTTAGAACCTGTCTAGAACTGTATACAATGTATAAATGCGAAAGTTCCTGGAAGGACCTTATCTTTAAATCAGCATTATCTATTTTTTTTTTTTTTGCTTTTTGGGTCATACCCAGCAAAGCTCAAGGATTATTCCTGGCTCTTCGCCTCAGGAATTACTCCTGGCGGTGCTCGGGGAACCACATGGGATGCCAGGAATTGAACCGGGTCGGCCGCGTGAAAGGCAAACGCCCTCCCCACTGGACTATCGCTCCTGCCCCAACGGTATATTCCAAATTTACCTTTCATTTCCAGGTGAGAAAATAACTAGCAAAATAGGACAAATAGAGCCTCATGGGTCCCTAAAATAGGCCTGTGAACCCCACTCCTGCAACCCCAATAGTTAGATGACACTATTTCTGTGATTCTCTGTCTCTATGTTTCTGTATGTTCTCTCTTTTTTTTTTTTAAAAAAATAAGTGGTGCCTTCATATGTAATGACCATTCTCAAAGTTTTAAACAAATATATAACTGTGGGGATTTTCTCCCTGAAGATACCTCTTCTATGGGACAAGAAACAGAAGATACATTTTGCAGACTGGGGAAATATCTCAAAAAGTTGGAGAGAGGAGTTTAAATCCCTGGTGGCCATCTTAGGGTGACTCTAGAAGGCTCCAGCACTGCTGGAGCCAAACAGTATTGCATGACTGGAGGCTGACCACTGAAGTGTCTAGCTTAGTTGACCAAGTGTCACCAGAAGTTGTCCTTGCTTCCCTTGAATATTATTTGGGAGATTCTACCTATTCCCTACAAAAAATATGTTTTGGGTTATTTAGAGCAAAGACTTCCATTGTGTTTGTGTAGTTGAGTATGCAGAAAGGAATGAACAGAAGGAAAAGAAGAGAGAGATGGGTTCAGGCTAAGATACAGAGATGGACTAGAACACCATTCTTTCTCCTACTGTGACACATCTTGGGTATACATGGGTTTTGCTGGAGTCAGGCTGTTCAAGTGTGAGTGGACAAACTGTGCTCGGGTTGTATGGTCTGGCACTCGTTCTTTCTCTCCCACTAAGACCTTCATTATTCCCTGTATGCATGTGGTATGTGAAGTGTTGGGGGCGGCTGATTCCTGACCTATGCAGAATCTGAAGTTTGGGCTCCTCTGGTCTTGGACTTTACAGTGAATTACACTGAGCTGGCCTGAAGGTCTGTCAGGAACTGCATGTAGCTGCACCCTGAATGACTCCCAGTAAGCTTCCCTACCAGGAAGAAGCATGTTTTCCTGCTTCTTCTCCTCAGAATATTTAATCTGAGTGTCCTGGTCAGATGGGTATTTTCAGAATGTATGCTCTTCACTTTACTTGATCACTTGAATCCCATTATTCATCGATTTGCTCGAGCGGGTGCCAGCAACATTTCCATTGGACCCTATCACGTGCCAATGTAGCCCTGTCAGGAAAATAAACATTTCTGTTACTGGATTTGGCTCTTATGGCAGGAAAACAAGACCTATGGAAGAAAACATTAGAAGAAGCTGATAATCATTTCCAACGTATGGAAGTATAGAGAATGATGTAATAATCATATTTCCCCTGCTCAGTTTAACAATAAGATTGTGTCCTATTTACTTCAGATTATAATCTAAAATAATTATTCATATAACTAAGACCTATCACTTGATCACTTGATATCCTGTTATTCATCGATTTGCTTGAGCGGGTGCCAGTAACATTTCCATTTGACCCCATCACGTGCCAGTGTAGCCCAATGGCATCCTGGTTGCTTCAGGAATACGAAGAGCCTCAAACCGTTCCTTCAGGGTCTTGACGAAGAAGTCTGACCATTTTGTAGGTGGGCGGCCACATGATCTTTTGACGTCCGTGGGATCCAGTTGGTAAGGGCTCTAGTCCAGCGGTCGTCTCCAAATCGCATTACATGTCTAGCCCATCTGATTTTCGATGCCTTGGCAAATGAGACAGCGCCCCTGACTCTGGAACAGCGACGGAGGTCGGAGTTCTGGATTCCTTCTTTCACTTGGAGTGAGGTGTGATATTCCAAGCATAGATCTTTCGATTCCTCTTTGGGAGACCCGAATAACATTCTCATTCTGCTTTTGTAGGGCCCATGTCTCTGAGACGTATGTTAATGCAGGGAGATCGGTGGAGTCGAAGAGATCTGCCCGAGCCAGAGATTCTTTGTTCTTTTAGCTATTTCTTTGATGCCTTTGAAGGCATTCCATGCCTCTCTTCCTCCTGCTCAGCTCAGGTTTTAGGTTGTTCATCATGTGACTTCTTGACCTAGGTACACATAACTGCTTGTTTTATTTTTGTTTTCTTTCCTTCCTTTCTTTTTTCTATCCTTCTAGAGATGACAATAAATATTCTTATCCATGTTCTACATGCGAAAACACATCTACATATATTTACAAATGGTATAAAGAACTAACATATTTTGGTGAACATGTTATATTCTATGTGCATCTCAGAACTTATAAACTATTAAATTTATGAACTAATTTTTGATTTGTTTGTTTTGAACGACACATGGTCCAGGGCTTAGTCCTGGCTCTCCTAAGGATCACTCTTGGTGTGAATCAGGGAACTACTGGGCTCCTGGGAATTGAACCTGGGTCTGCCACATGCAATACTTTGTTACTCTACTGTTTCTCTGGCCCAACAATGAGAACATTTCAAGTTATCCATTTCTTGTAGAGCTAGTCTAATTAGGTGATGATGAGTTTAAATTTATTTTTAATTTTTAAAATTATTATTTTTATAAGTTGACATTCAAAAGCAAGTTTATTATTTACCTCTAAATGTATGTATTGCATTCCACAATGTGTTAGAGAGGGAAGAAAGGAGAGAGAGAAAGAGAAAGAGAAAAGAGATAAAGAAACTGCCTTAGAGGCAGGCCGTGGGGGTGGGAATTGGGGTCATTGGTGGTGGGAAATGGGCACTGGTGGAGGGATGGGTGCTGGAATATTGTATGACCAAAACCCAGATATGAACATCTTTGTAATTCTATATCTCACGGTGGTACAATAAATTTTTTTAATTTTAATTTTTTTTCCATTATAAACTTTTTTTATTTTTAACTTATCTGCTAAGAGGATTTGATTTGGGTTTGTTTCTACTTTAACACATTATATACTTACATTTTTTATTGAATCACTGTGCAACAGACCATTACAAAGCTGTTTATGATTGGGTTTCAGTCATACAGAGTTCCAACACCCATCCCTCCACCAGTGAACATTTCCAAACACCAGTGTGCCCTGCTTCCCTCCCACCTACCTCCACAACCTGCTCTATGGCAGGTACTTTTCTTGTCTCTCTCTCTCTCTCTCTCTGTCTGTCTGTCTCTTTTTCTGTCTTTCTCTGTCTCTCTCTCCCCTTTTGCACATTGTGGTTTGCAATACAGACACTGAAGGATTACCACATATATCCCTTTACTGACTTTCAATTCTCAGTTCTAGTCTATGGTTACAATCCCTAAATATTATTGTCAAACTGGTCCCTTCACTATCTTACCTGCCCTCCAGTCCCCACACATATGTGGTAGGTTCTAACCATCGACACATCCTCCTGGACCCTGTTTTCCCTGGCCTTGGGACACATTGTACACAAGGACTGTGGCCTGGTGGGCACTGGGCATGCAGCTCTATGAGATGCTGATAGACGCAGGTGAGGCCCTGTCTCTCCCCCAAACACACACACAGGTGGCATGTGCTGCAAGAGGGTTCTGGATATTAGTCTCATATTATTTTTTTTTATATCCCACAAATGAATGCTGTCATTCAAAATCTGTCCTTCTCCTTCTACCATATTTTGCTCAGCAAGATACTAGTTCATGTCCATCCATTTATAGGAAAATTTCATGACTTCATCTTTCCTAGCAGTTGCATACTACTCCCATTGTGTCGATGTACAGATGTATATTTATCCAGTAGTCTGTTCTCAGTACTTGGTTGTTTCCAGATCCTGACTATTGTGAATAGTGCTACAGTGAACATAAAGGTTCAGATGGTATTTTTCTGCTGTGTGTTTTTGGGTCCCCAGGGTATATTCCCAGATGTATTGCTGAGTCCGATGGGAGTTCAATTTCTAGGTTTTGGAGGCATGTCCATATTTTTTTTCCAAAAACTCCATAACTCATTGTATACTTAATTTTTAAACTAAAAGTAGGCTTTACATTTTGCTGTATGCCATAAGACTTCAACATGTCATGATGTTTTTGTCTGAGCTTCCTCTATCTTTTTCCTTCTCTGCTTCACAGTGTTGTCTATTTTCTAAAATAAATGTTCCATATACCTATCGGTCATTTTTGACTATACTAACAATCAAATCATACAAATCAGTGGCTGGGACTACATGGGGTGCCAGAACTCCAAGCTACGTGAACCTTGTACTAGGCAAATGCCCTGCCGCTGTACTCTTGCTCCAGTCTCAGATGGTCCCAGAATTTTTATATCTTTTGACATAATTGGAAAAAAGTATTCTTAGAGTGTTCTACTTCGGCACCTTCCGCAGTCAAGGTGCTTTAGGCCACAGAGAACTACACAGGTGTGAGCAATTCCTTCATTTCTCCTAGCAACTCCCACCCCTGGGTGCACATAAGAACCACATGGGGAGCTTTTCTGAATCCTTTATAGCCGAGCCACATGCCAACCCAATTAAAAAAGAATATTTCTTGGATCAGGGCCTCAAATTTCCTTTTAAGTTTCCCAGTTGATTCCAAAGTGTAGGCCACTTTATAAGGAGGGAGAGAGATGCCCCTTTGGCTGGTTTTAAGGAGATTCTAGTTTTCCTGACTCACTCTTGAAAAGAGGGAGGCCCTTGGGTCAGGGTCAGCATCTTGAGGTTATTTTTCAAAACTGTGCTACCTGAAATTCTCCCCTATTGAGATTCTTTATTAGTGAGGGGCCTGTCGGGGCGCTCCGGCCGGGGTCCCCCGACAGTGCCGGGAAGGCGAAGTTCCCTTCTACCTCTGAAGCAGGCGAGGAACGGATGAAAACTCAGGAATCCGATGCAGTTTTAAAAGGCTTTACTTATCACAGGTTCAGGCATACAAATCAGCAAAAAGGAAAAACCCGATGCTTAGGATTCCAGGCTAGAACCCCAGCCACGTGTAGGCCAAGATGGCGACCACCACGTGTAAAAGCTTCAAAGGGAATGCACGCTCACAAGGGAGAGAGATCCCACAAGGAAGAAGGAAGCGAGAGAGCGGGAACCCGGCTAGTTTATATCCCTGTAACTCAGACCTTCCTCCCACTGTTATGGAAAGCAGGGAGGGTCCAATGCCCTTAGGTAATCCCTCCCTGCACCTCACCTAGGGCCTTTACTGTGCTAATGTTTTGAGCGGAAATCTGCTTAGGAATGCCTTTGTGGAGTGTAGAGAAGGGGGTTTCTGAGATGGCATGTCTCTGTACCTTGACCAACACCAATGCCAGTTAAATATTTCTCCAAGCCTTCACAAGTCTCCTCTACTTCATTGTAGTTTTATATTTTAGTTGCCTTTGAGTATATCAGGGAGCCATGCTTGTTTGCTTGGGAAGCAAACAGCATTTCTCTCTGGTCTAATTACTTAGGTGTCCTACGTGGCCAGGCTAATATGCTGGTAAGATCTAGCTAGTCCCACGATGATTGTGATAGCATGGGAGGAATATTTATACCAGCTAGTACAGCATACATGGTCGGATAAACTGCCACATTTAGACTACCCCCTTATCTACGGAGTGATTTGCGGGGAGGCAATCCAGAGCAGATGCAGCGGCCCTTAGGAGTCCTGCAACAACTCCCCCTGATTAGTTTACTAATAAAATTGAAAAGGTAAGAAATATTTAGTAATGTACAGAAAATTAAGATAAGAAAAAACAATTCCAATTACAAAATGATAATACATGTTACTTTAGGATCCTAACTTGTTTTTGGACCCAAAGCAAAGTTCATGACAAAGTGTTTCTAGCTGTCTGATTATAATGGACTATAGTTTGCACTGTCCATAATTTGTGAGAGTCAATTTGCTATATTTTATGTAAAGTCGGGTGTCTGGAACAAAGTCTGTGGGGCTACTTCTGGGACAGCAATAGCGATCATATGAGTATGAGTCTCTGGAGAGCAGCGATCAGGAACTCGTTGAATTGTCAGGAACACTGGATCGGGTCTCTGGAACACGGGGAACAAATATCTCGAACTCTGGAACAGGAGTCTTGAGTGCTGGAACGAGGTGTCTGGAACATTGGTGTAATATCTCGAACTCTGGAACAGGAGTCTTGAGCGCTGGAACAGGTGTCAGGAACATCGGTGTGGGTGTCTTGCAGGGCTTCTTCAGCAAGGGAACACTGGCACCGTAACTGTCACCTGTAGCTTAATTTTAGGCAAGACAAAAACACTTTTCGAGGTTAATCACAAGTAGAGATTTTAAGGCTTTGTAGGGATCCAAGTCTGGGATGGAGAGAAGAACATAAAGAAGCTCCAACATGGGTGGAGCAGGGAAATAAGTATGAGAATTGATGATTTTAAAATTGATAAATCTAGTGGATCAGCAGTGGAGCTGATGAATGTAATAGAGGTTTGTAGTGGTCAGAAATTGAGGAAGGTAGTAGTTGAGACATAACATAGACACAACATTAATCACAAACATAATGG